>JAPMOR010045543.1:1260404-1270860 GCA_026543865.1 Argiope aurantia | reverse complement strand
ATATATATATATCCAAATTCATAACCCGGAGACCAACCCGACGTCCATTACCCGACTGATGTATTCCACTCTGGCAAAAGTTCCTCGATTGCTTCTACAGTTTTACACCCTTCCCCCATTCCTCCGAATTGGTATTCCGTTCGCCGAGAATGGCAGCGTCACGTTCCCAAGCTGAGTCATCGAAGTCATCATTCGGATATCTCCAAAATGCCCTCCATTAGACGGCAGCTTTCAAGGTGGAAAGAGAGTGGGATTTCCAAGTCTGAGAATGGGAAGAGGCCCTGCACTAGCTTCCAAAGTGGGCATTTTGGAAGGAAATTGAAGAAGCATTCGAAAACGGAGTAGGAATGCCTAAAAAATGCATGCCCGGAATGCACTTTTTTGCGGTGGTGGAGCAAAGATTTCACCCATAAGCAGTATGGGTTGGCAGATTTGTTTATTTTTGATGCTTAAAATCGAAATTGATTCAAAGGCTCCGGTTATTTAAGGTAGATAGAACTAGTATTAAAAAAAAGCAGAATCAAAATGCGAAAAAGAAAAAGATAACTTTAAAATGCAACTTTTTAGGCTTTAGGTCCCGCCCTCAGTTATTCATAATTCAACCTTCATATCACACAAAAGAAAGAAAGTCACGTCTGTATCTATATCTTCATATAATAACTAAAGTACAAGAGACATAAATCGGTCTTATTTCTTACTGAGGAATGGCAACAGTCAAATGTAAGCAAATCGTGAGATTACTTGATTTAATGCTTTTATAGCTACACAATTCAGCAACTATAACAGCTTAATTCAATATTTAGCTGAGATAATGGAACAATAACATATTATTAGAAATGCTCGGAAAAGGGTCCACCGTGTCACTGAAAACTCCATCCAGTTAGAGGAAAGAAATGTAAAAGGAATCAAGATTCTGGCTCAAACAAAAACTTCGAACGAGCGAGAAACTAGTCTTAAGCATCGATATACAGGTCGCTACTTACATAATTAAAGCATGAAATATGTTGCTGTATGCAAGTTATTACAAGAAATAACTAGAAGTTCTATAATTAGCTAAATCATACGCTTTAAGGTAACATATATACATTTTAATTTCCTCTAGTAGTAATGCGTTATAAACTGATTCCATTAAACTATATATTTCACACTCAATATATTCCGAATTAATAGATGAACGGCCAGAAATGTCAGTTTCTGTGTAAACAATATACTGATAAATGCGGCTACTTTCAATAAAGTTCCTCGACTATTTTCATGTGTGTATACAAACAAATGTAAAATTTTTTGTGCCTAGATTGTAGCTGAATATTTTTTTAAATCACAACAAGCGAACATACATAGAAAAACTTAAAGTGCTTTGTTTATAGGAAAATAAATTTATTAGTAACATTATTTATCGCATTTAACAAATCTATCCCATTTTTTTTACTGTTGCTTAGACTAAAATTGTTTTCACCTCTGGAATCTTTCAAAATTTAAAATTAAAAGAAATTTAGAAAATCATGACATAGGAATAAAATAACTTCTTCAAATTTCCATTATGTTTATCGTATGGCAATATTGAAATAATAAAAAAAGAAATATCTACAAAGACATGGAGCATTAGTGGGAATATTTTCCCCTCTACTTTCTTGTATACTACATGACAAAATGGAGTTTGGGCCGCAAAGAGCTGGAATCGAGAGTGCATTTAGACCTTTTTCTGTCGATGTTTCCCCAAAATTTAACACGTATCTACAGTTTGAATGCCGAAATCATATACCAAACTGACATACCATTTACTGACTTGTTGCGCATTTCTTCACTTTCAAATATATTCAAGTAGACAAACCGAAAGACGATCAATCCATGAACCGATGAAATCCAAAATTCTATACAGATCAACGATTATGACGTTAAAATAATGCAACAAAATTCATCGTTTAATTCTTCAGCAATTCTAATCGCATGCTCAGCACTGAATTGACATAGTTTCTTCTTTGATGAATTTCAATTACTCCACACAGTTCACTCCACACAGTTCAAAATTTTAATGCAAAGATCATTTACTAAACTTCAATGCATCCAGCAAATGTTATTTTTAACTCTAAAAAAATCGACAACACTATACTTGCCATTCAGTGACAAGCATCTGATCTCCCGAAACCGCCGGAATCATCATTATAGATATTTGTATTCATAGATATGCAAACAGAATTCCAAAAATATTTTTTAAGAACTCAGGGACATTTAGAATGCGCAATAAGGTATAAGGTTTGTAATGTATTAAAAGATTCCTCAAAATCTAGTAGCCAAATAATTTTCTTTATCGTATATGAAAAATACAAAGAGCAATCATCAAAAAGCTCGGCATTAAGATTTCACCACATTTCAGATTTCCTCGAGTCCGATAAGCATATTTTTTGGAATTATATTTGTCTGTCTGTTTGTGAATATGATAACTCAAAATCGCTTTGAGCCAGACTAACAAAATTTGGTATAGGGCGTTTACTCCTAATCTGTAGATTTATACCAAATTTTGAGAAAAATGCTTTCGGACCGTCACCCAATGTCATGGGCTTAAGTCCAGCTCTCCGAGTACAAGTAAGCACGTTAACTACAAAACATAAAGAACCAGGTAAATAAAATTTCGTACAAAAATTTAATTTTTGAAATGTAGATATGCATTAAATTGCGAACTAAACTGTCTAAAGTTTAGTTATATTAACGTCTAAAGTTTAGTTATTATTAGCAACAGTAGGACTATTTTGGGACGGACCTCGTAATTTTGAGCCGTGGTCAGATGACGAGGACGACCCCTGAGCTGGCATCCCCCTCTCCACACCGTACGACACCAGCGGGAGGACGTTTGGTCTGACGGATTGAAAGTGCAACAGACATCCTTACACGACGGTTCTTCGCTGGAATCGGGTCTCGAATCTGAAACCCCATGGTTCACAAGCCGAGACCTTACCACTAGGCCACCACGGCCTTCTAAACTGTTTAAAAGTTGACCGTCTGTCAATCTGCCTTTTTGGATGAATGTAAGCGCTATGCCTCAAAAACATATTGATTTTTTTTAATAAAACTTTTATCTTATGTCTACAGTTGCAGTTCTATGCTTTTTTCAAGAACATAGCTCTCATATCCGGGTACTTTGAAAATAAAAATATGAGCACTCGTGGCGCTCACAGCCTTACCCAAGGCGCACAATTTTACATGGAAGTAAAAGGATAGCATCTTTATTAGAGAGTACATGATAAAGTTTTGGGGAGACCACTCTTGCTGTTTTACCATTGCAATACTTTTTTCATGTATACTTAGTATATAAAAAAAATTTAAAATAAAGATAAGATATTCCGAAAAATTAATTATTGAAAATAAAAAGAAAAGCGACACATTTCGATAATTTTAAACAATTATAAAAAATTCAAATTCTGAAATTATTAGTATGAAAGTTTTCATTATGAAAGGCCGAAATTCTAAGAAATTATTATGGGAAACTGGATCGCGACTAGAACCGGAATGAATGTTTTCAACTTCCTCAACTTTCTCCCATATTAATAGAATTTCCAACTTTCTATGCTTCATAGTATATTAAAGGATACGGAGATGATTGTTATGATTTTTGGTGTCTTTCTTGCCACAGATCGGGTTCAAAATTTTAATCAAATCAACAATTTTGGTGGCAAAACCAAAACCAAAATTTTGTTTTTCAAAGACATTGCAAATAATCGCATGCATATACAAGTTACTATAAAAATTGAAAAATGATAGAGTTTGTACAAAATTTTAATCAAATCTATAATTGTAATGATAAACTTATATATTAATTTCTTCATTAAAGCTATTTACGGTTTTGAGTTAGCATTTTCAAACGGGAGGAAGAGCAGACTTCAGCTATTTTGTGAAGTATGTTTGTTCAAATTGGTTATCATTTAAGAGGCAATTATATAAACGCATAAAAAAACTGAAGATATGAACTCCATATTTGCAACAAGTGCAGACAGGATTAAATATTTCCAATAGATGGTTTCTCAAGTTCTGATAGAGATATGTATTTAAACATGTGACAAACCTGATAGGTCAACTAAGAAAAACGCTGAGGATTTTTCGCTTAACAGTTTTAGAGTGATTTAAAAATGACTATTTTCGATTTTGATGAAATGGTTTTATTTACTACTAGCCGCATCTAGTAACCAGCTGGTTCGTCGGAAATACTGGCTATATTTATTTTCAATCAAATCTTTTATATATACTTTAATGTTCATGATACCTCGACCCAAGAAATTGATAATTTTTAAGTGGAAGAAAATCATGGATAAGTATTTGTTGGAACAAAGAAAACTGTTTACATTTAGTTTAATGAGAAAATTTATTGTTGAAAATTATATAAAAAGATAATTTTTTAAATTGTCATAATTCAGAAAAAAAATTTACGCCAGTTAAATTGATATTATTAAGACGAAAACTTTTCAAATTTTCAAATGGTGTAAAAATACGGTAAAAAAATATTAATTTTTCGCTTGATTTTAACTAATTAAAATTCTAAGTAGAATTTTAAGCAGATCTCTAGAAGGTGTACATTATTACCTTCCAAAGTCTATCTATCTGTATCAAGGTTTGGTAGTTCTAGGTCAAAATGTTTGGTCTGTAGAGTTTACACACGCGCGCACACACACACACACACACACACACACACACACACACCTTTATTATTAGTACAGATCTCAGAACTCATGTATAAATCGAAAGACAGGGTTGGGGGGATGGTTTTGGATATATATCTATATTAGATAGATTGGTACAAACTTCTACAGCTAACTCAATTGGTTATATAAAGATTAAATTGCTTCTTGGCTATGAGTCTGAGGACCCTAAATTTAATTATGCAATTCAGAAATGAATAAAGACTGTCAGTGATGGAGTAGAATAAAAAATGCGGGTTACGCAAGTTCTTTTCAAAAAATATTTGCTTAAAATCTTCAGACATAAAAGATGGCGTACAAATCAATGAAATGACCTGTTGTTCTTTCGATAATGCTCTGAGACATCCGAATGATTTTGTTTATTCGTTTGAAGACTTTCTTTGATATATAGTTACTTTTCTGCTTTCAAATATCTTTTTGTTGATTTAACCAAGTTCGATTGATTGATTTAACGAAGTTGATTTAATCAAAAGCGATTTTCCGTTAAAATTTTTAAGCATACCTGTTCTTCTCACTGATGATATTAAAAAATCCTTGGAAACAAAATTTTAGATGAAAATTTGAAGTAACATATTCATTCAAAAGCCACTTTATGTTTTTAAAAGAGAGAAATCCAGCTGCTTAGTCATCCCTGCAATCGTTGCAATGTTGTTTCTGAAATTATGGCGGAAACTACTTAATTCTGAGAAATTCATAATTGGATGCGGAAGACATTTGTAGAGATATAATAGAGCATGAGAAATATCTGCCGATTAAGGAACTTTAAGAACTTTTAAATCAAGAATACCATGAAATTTGGAGAAGTGTATATATTTTTGAGAAAGACAAAGACGAGAGATCTTTTAAAGAAAGGAGAGGATGTCCAGAAGACTGCCTAAACTAGCATTCATATCAGGTTTCCAGAAACTTCCGGTTGTCTACAGTTACACTGCTAATAACCGCTAAAGAATCATTAGACTTTAAATAGATTTAGATTTTTTAAATTCCACAGACAGGAAAAAAATTCCTTGTCAAATGAAGATGCGAAATTCTTGGAAAAAAAAGATTGCCTAATCAATTATTTATTTATTGGTGTTTCCTGGAATAAATTAACCTATTCCCATAAAATAATCTATGGTTTATTACGGATAACGTCTTGTAAAGGATTATGTACTTTACCCTATCATACTCTGCAGTTGATTTTAATTAGATAGTTGTTATAAAAGTGGAAATAAACTGTGTTTTTGTTTATTTGTTTACTAAAAATCCTATAGTAATTTTATATGAAAGAAAGGATAATTGCATGAGATTATTCCGAATTACATTGTGTTCATATAGTTACTACCCCTTCGTTATTCTTTCAAAATGTTTTAGCCTGTATTTATTCTCCTTAAAATTTTCGCCATTACGAATAAGGAGTAATTAGCACGTCGATCAAAAAGTTTTATTTTTATGATAAAAGCTGCTGTATAAGATATTCAACAGATAATAATTATTATATTAATTAGTATTTATAATTATCTCGTCTTTCTGTTAAGTATCATTTAATCATATGTTGAATAATCCAATATATTGAATCGTTCAAAACAAAAGAATTGGTTTTATTAGAGAGTTGTCTAAACCGAAATATAAAATATGCTCATTCTTTTGTACAGTCGTCATGAAGCTGTATCAAAAAGATATCGACCGAGAAAGCTACAAATAGGGTGAAAACGGAGCGCTAAATATTGCGTTTAGAAAAATAAAATAATGATTATTTTTTCGTTTTATTTTTTATCTAATTTATCGTCTACAAAATTACACATAACGTGGTTGTAAAAAGATTGGAACTATTCGAAATTTGAATTGAATATGAAAACAATTCACATCAGTCCTCTTGTTTGCAATTAAAAAAACATTATTCTACGCTGTGCTATGTTAGCATTTCCATCATAATTTTAAAATTATCCTAACATAATATAATTTACACCAATCTAAATTTAAATGACGAAGTTAAAATTTTCAAAGCTGTATTTAGGAATACTTAAATACCAAATTGATTGTGTGATTTGTGAGAGAGGAAAAAGCAATGATCTTTTGATAATGCCCATTTGTATTTACAGATTATTTGTGCTATCACCAAAACGACTTAATCTGAAAATCAACATACAGTATCACACTCAATTATTTTCCGCGACATAGTAACCAAATATGTTCTCATCAAATTTCATCATTTCCAGTCGATTTTTCCATAATCCCTCCGAACTCTATCTTCTCCCGAAACAGTACCCTATCAGCTTGTCCAATTCTTTCTTTCTTCTGACACGACAGCCCGCCGATACTTATCTGGACATCATTCGGACATGCAGGCACATGCACTCCTGCCTACTACAAGTAGAACGAAGGCTGGGACCTGACAACACCTTGAGGGATGACACGTAAAGCAAGGCACGTGCTGCCAGCGGAGAAAAGGTAAAAAAAGAGGGGGAGGGATGGGTCCCCAGGGTGGAGTGCTTTTATCAGGGCGTGGGCAGTTTTCCGGGCTGGTGATGGGTGCGCACCTCCTACGGCCGCCTGCTTTATCTCCAGGAGGCACGTGACTTTTTATGATGATTATCTGCGGCCGCATCTTCTGCCTAGCCGTGAGCACTTATCTGCGCAACCGCTATGGTAAGTGGGGTGGCCTGGCTTCGAAGAAGTTCCCTCGGAGGTAAAGGGAGTCGGAATAAATGGATAGAGCCATTCTTTGTGGAGCTATTTCTTCCTCTTTTTACTTTCTCCCATGCGAAAAATACAAAAGGAAAGTATTGTAATCATCAAAAAATTTGATGAATCTTCGTATTTTAAATCTCTTTCGTCGTGAACGCGCATTTTTGGAATTATGTCCGTCAGTGCACAAAATAGCTCAAAAACGCATTGAACTAAAAAGATGAAATTCAACACACATTGAATTAAAGGAATTAAATTCAATAACGCGTTGAACAAAGGGGATAAAATTTGATATGAGATTAAAACGCCGAGTTTCTAATTTCAAAACGCCGAATTCAAATTTTGGGCAAAATCCGTTGAAGTGAAATCTGTCTATCTGTGTAAATTTAAAATCTCTGGAGATAATTTAAAAGCGCAAAGAACCACATAATTGAGAATTGGTACATAATTTCTTCATCAAAATATACATGCAAATTAGATTTTGGAACAAATATGTCAATAATGTGAAAATTTATCTGTATGTTTATTCCTATCTCTATTCACCCAATAATTCAAGACCGCAACTGCTTAGGTAAATATAACGGGAACTGTAGTTTAGTATTTAAATTTGGAACCAAATGATAGAAAAACATGTGTTAAATCAATCGTAATCGTGTTTTCTTCATTCGAAATATAAAACGTATATGATTAAATCATAACAAGTGAAAGTCTGGTGGAGGGAAGGAGCTTGCTTGCGGATTTGCTGTGAACTTGGAGGTTTTACTTCTCTGCCTATGATACGATCAAGTAATACAGACATTGATAAAAAAAGAAGAAATATTGCCTAACTGCACTTGAGCGTCGAGGGAATAATACTTATAACCTCTGTTGAAAGTAATCTTAGAAGTTAAACCTAAAATGGAAACAAAGATTACTTAAATGGAAGAAAGATGTAAAGTAATCCGGAGTTCTGATTATTTAATGGGAAACAGACAGAACAATTGCCAGAGATAAGTTATTTAGAAGATCATAAAATCATTCGTATTTTTTCTATTGTTCTTAACTAGAATACAGAGAATCATCCAGGAATTATTAGAATTTTGGCAGTAAAAATTCTTATTACTATCGTCCATCAAAGAATTTTATATGGATTCTTTACACATACAATCAGGAATGAGAATATAATTCATACTTAGCGAAGGAAAATTTGACATCATATACTACTTTTCAAACAAACTGCAGGTTTTTATTTGTTATATACTGAAACTGAAATTTATACGAATTAAAATGAATCTTACGACTTTACAAAAACGCCTGTGAACACGATCAATTTTTATTGCTAATTTTTATAATTAAAATTTCTTTCTTTCTCTCTAGCCAATTCTTACTTCCCCCCCCCCCCGATTCTGAAGCAGCTTCTTTGCTTAGTTATGTTCTCCGCGCGCAAGATTCTAATATTTTCCGAAGTGAAATTAATTATTAATTAATTAATATATTAATTTTAACTCGGGATTAATTCCACATGGATAATCCAGTAGTGAAATTGAAAGAAAAAATAAAGAATTTCCAATTATGAAATATATTAATAAAATAACTAATAAAAGTCTTCGTTAGTTCAATAAACAGTGGAAAATAATATTTTTAACAGAAATTAAAAAGTTTAAGAAATTCACAAACGCTTGATAATTCCTAAACGTCTGATAAGGAAATAAAAGCGCATTGATTAGCACAAGTTAGGAATTTTCAAAACATTCATAAAACATTAAAGTTCATTCTGAACGTGATTAATATTCCAATTTGGTTAGATCAGAATACTTTAATTTTACTTGATTCCTAAAAATCCTTCATTTTTATTATTAATAATTTTTAATACAATGCTTCCCCCTTTTTTTTCATTTGATTTTATTTTCTCAAAATCTTTGTCAATATCTTTTCATATTCATTGAAGATTTTTTTAAAAAATACGCAATTTACAAATTGATTACGCACTTTAGAAAAAGTCTTTATTTAATTCATTGCGGTAATTTTGATTTGTCTGTTTAGAAATGCGGTATTGCAATTGAAATTTGGTTGTACGCTTTTTACTTTCCCATATACGAAGTATAGAGTAAGTATTGCAATTGTCAAAAAAATCAAACTCGAGATTTTGACGAATCTCCACATTTTAGACCTCCTTGAGTTCGAAAAATATATTTTAAATACACGTTTGCCCGACTTTTTGTCTGTTTGTCTGTGACAAAGGTAACTCAAAAATGCATTGAGCTAGATGAATAAAATTTGGTATACGGTCATTACAAAATTTTTCACATTTATTTCAAATTTGTAGCAAAATCCGTTCAGAGGAAATCTACCTATCAAGCTATTCCAATTATCACGATAATTGCAAAATGAAGAAAGCTAGATGAACAAAATTCGGTATACAGATTTAAAATCTATAGTATAGGCATTTGTCAAAGTTTGAGCCAAATCCACCAAGACAATGACCGTCAGTCGGTCTGTACTTTCAAAAACATGTAAACGCGATAACTCAAAAGCCTAATGATTTAAATATATCAAATTTGGTATGAGGTTTCATATCTACAAGCATAGACCTGCGCATGATTTTTATATCAATCAGCTGAGAAAAATGCGTGTGAAATAAAAAATTCAATTTTCTGTTTCTATTAACCCATGCCAGAGATTAATAGACAAAAAAAAAATCACCAAGGATCACATGATAGCTTCAGTAAAAATGGTAAATTCATGTGAAAGGTTAATATTTCGTTACCTCTGTACGGCAGAGGCATTTAAAGGATTCTCTGTGATAACACCATTATGATAGAGTGTGACAGAAAGTTTTAGGGAGACTGCTTCCGATGGTTTTTATTGGTATAAAGCAGAGGGCGTCGACAATGATATAAAGCAAAGATTCATTCGGCATGGAAAAACTTTATACCTTTTCCCAGCTGCTCCTAATACGTTCTTGAAGCGATACCCGGAGATCAACTTGTCATTTGTCATATAAATTGGGAATTTTTTTTTCTTTCAGAAACTTAATAACTTAAGGTTTCTAAAATATGAGTGCATAAAAACCAGAACTATTGAAGAAAAATTCTCTTATATATATATATATATATATATAT
>JAPMOR010045543.1:1229474-1260304 GCA_026543865.1 Argiope aurantia | reverse complement strand
GTGTGTGTGTGTGTGTGTGTGTGTGTGTGTGTGTGTGTGTGTGTGTATGTGTGTGTGTGTGTGTGTGTGTGTGTGTAAAGACTACAAATGATTCTATAAGAATATTAATATATAGGTGTCCACTCTAGTGGGGAGAAAATATAGTCTTTAAGCCGTTAAAGATAAACATACATTTCTTATTAGAAACATGATATAAAGAATTATACTGTTTGAGTTGGTTACTATAATTTTGTATATTTTAAAAACTGTGCAATCGTTGGATTTTTTTAAAAAAAATCTTATTTGGTAAAATATTGATGGCACTACATTTTCAACAAAACAAAGTTCCATTCGTCAGTGAATATAACTGGCCGAGTTACGAACGTTTGACTATCACTATTTTAGACAATTTTGAACTATTTCAATGGCCGCCTTCAAGAAGATCTGCTAGTCAAAACAAGGAGTTTCCTAAAGGCGGCAGTTGTTTGATTTAAAATAATAAAATTTCCATGTTTTCTAACGATCAATTTTGGTTGCAAAAGACTGTTCGTTGTTTGTTTATTTAAAATATTAGCTTGTCAACTATATTTTAATAAACGATAATAATTTGAAAGGTAAATTGTATAAAAATATATACTTTGTAATTCTTTAAGAAATACTATTATTGATTAAAACAAAATTAAATATAATTCTTTATGACATTTACAGCCTTTTCCAAGCAGGAAGTTTATATTTATATAACTGACGACTTAAAAATTTGCTTTTTGGCCACAATCATAGTAGGTATTCAGCATATAAAATAAAAATTAATCCAGACATAAACATAATCGAGATCAGCATTTATTTTTAAAAAATACTATGTTCTTATACAGGAAGATAAAACCCAATTATCCGAAATTTTTCTTATAAGTTCTATCCTGTAAATCTTTAAAGTAAGGATCATGATGATATTAACTTGAAAAATGACTTTTAAATATCTTATAAGCTTAACATTGCAGTCGTTGAAACAACCTTAATAAAAAATTATTGCTATACATTTTAAAGTAATATATATTGGAATAAGATAGTTATTCTAAAAATAACGTTACTGTAAGAACAATTATCTAAGAATATTTATTATTTTTTACAGTTATAATTAAGAAGGTTTATTAGGTATAAAATATATTCCTTTATTGTTCAAAAAGAAAAAAAATTAACAATAAGAACTGTAAAATTTAAATTTCTAAGAAAAATATCTTTTTTTTTTTTCAAATATAGATTAAGTGTTATGGGTAATTTTCCTGAGCTCTGCTTTTTTTATTGGCTTTTTTTTTAAAAAAAAAAAGCTCTTATTTCCATAAATTACAGCAACAATTTTAAGATTCATTCTTAGCGAAAATGAAATAATTTAATCATAAGTATTATGTATTTACATATAGGTTTATATGTATGTCGCCATTATGTATTATAAAGTAAAAGTAAGTAAACGTATACTTCACATCTCATGAATGCGACATTTCTCAATTTCAGTAATCTGACTTTGTTAGATTTTTAACATAAGTGTACTGTGTTTAAAAAGGATTTCTCCTAAATGGACTAAATGCGTCGTTTGTAAAAAAAAATTATAAATAAATTCTCTTTTACTTATTTACAAAATACTTTTTTATTAAATTCTCATGAATGATTGTAAAAATATATCTTTAAAAATTTGCTAGCTTAAGGGCTACAGTTATTGTAATTTTGGTTTTTGATACATTTTTAAAATGAATTTTTAAATGAAATATTATTTTTTTAAAAAACTTCAAATATAAGCCATTCAAAAGTTATTCAAGTATAAACATTGCAAAAAAATTCTTTTCTACTAAAGTATTAATATGTAATACATAAGAAATTTTTTATCACAACATAAGCATTTAATTTTTTGATTTCATTTAAATTGTCATAAATGTTTATTGAAACTGTCGTCACACAATCTTTATTTGAATCCTTTGTTGATAAAGTACAAGATGATAATCTGAAAAAAATTGTGGAAATTCTTAAAAAAATTAAATATAATTTGAATATGGAATTGCTTTTATTTTTATTTTGGAAGATTCGCTATGATGAAAGTCTCTAAAATAGTAACTCTAAGAAAATAATAATAAATAAATAAATAATTATTATGCTCAGTAATCAAAATGATGGAAATAGCATTTACGTGCTTGAGAGATATTTTAAACTTATGTACCAAACTGAAAAGAAAAAAAAAATAGTAATTGAAAGAAATATTATGCATCTGCGGATGCCAAGCAAAGTTATTAATTTTCCTTTGAAGAAACCCGACACTGAAACCAAACTCTGAATTGACTTTCACAAAACTTGTTTTCTCCGGCTCAAAATACTACTGCCATCCACAAAATTATTAAAATTCGAAATCTATCTTGAGATGATTGGATGGCGAATATCCCGGCAGAAGTATTAGTATCATTTCTCCATTGCTTATGAAAGCGCTACTCAACATGAAAACATCGAATGGATGTAAAACAAAATAAAGAGTATTACCATTGCGTTTATATTTAGTCGGGCGAGGAGGCAATATCTCGCCACCATGTGAAGTCCTATTTCACAATATCTTAAATGCGTTCTCCTTTTCCCTCATGCAAACGAATACCCGGCCCCTTTCAAATTACTCCGTCATTCCATTTTTCCATCATCCACTTTTGAAGATGGAATTCCGAGAAAGCCTTCCACTGCATGGATTTAGCAGGAAAGAAGTCAATAAACGAAACAAGCAGCGAGTGTGCCTCTCCTCGGAGGGGAAAGAAGAAAGGGATCAAAACTCGGCAAACTGAATAGGAGGAAAAGAAGAAATCGGATCAGTCAGCAAAGTCGGCTTCGTCATCTGTTTGCTGCTGCTAATAAAATGGCAAAAGGCGTGTTGTGTGTGCCCTTTGCCTTCCTTTCGAAAAGATACTTTTCCCCTTTCCAAAACATAACTAATTCCTTTTCCGGGGAAAGAGATCCGACTCGTAAGTCCCGCGACGCTCTCTCTTGTTATGTAAGGTTTAATTAATAATAGGAGGGCAACACAAAAAGAACACGCCGAAGAAAAGGTAGTTTCTAATCCGGGATTCCAATTAAGGACCGGGGCTCTTTGATTAAAGACGATTCGGAGGGCTTCAAAGGCCCCGCTGCACGGAAGTTAGGACAGGAGCGAGTATAATTAAAGGCAGGGCGTTCCTGGCGCATGCCCCATCTTTCGGGCTCTGCCCATGGTGAGGTTACCATAAAATGTCCACCTCTCTGCCACTTCGCGCGTCACGAATTATTCCTATCGATCCAGAAGCTCGCTTTGTTCTAGAAGTGATGGGCATTTACAGACCTATCAACATGAAATTTAGAAGGTATTTTGAATATAAATTAAACACAAAGAGGTGTGATAGATAAACAAATGATATAAAATTATTATTGAGGGAGCTCCTTCGCCTAATAGGAATCCTGGGGATTTAATGGAGCCGTTTTGCAATAATATTACAAACGTAAAATTAGAACTAGGAGTTTTCTGAAATATCCTCATTTCAGATCTTCCTTTGTCAAAAAAGCACATCCGTGGAATTATATCCATGTGTTTCATCAATTCCATATATGTGAATATAATAAAGAAAAAAAATAGAAATGAGATAATGATAAAAGTTATGTTGTTATCCTGGGACTGAAACTGCCTATTTGTATCAAATCTCTCTTTCTCTCTCTCTCTTTAAACCTTCAACTCGGAATTTTATATCCTCTTTGTGTTTGTAGGCGAAAACAATAACTCAAAAATACAATGATCTAAATAAATGAAATTATGCACGTGGTATTTACATCAAAATTGTGGATTGGTATAAAATATTGGATGAAATTCGTCCAAATATGAATTCTCTCTATATATATACTATTACTCATATGCGCAACAATCTATTTGGAAGAAATTTCGTTTGTGATCTTCAAGACTTTGACTTGAAAACACCAAAAGTTAATGAGAAAGTCAATCACACTGAAGCTAACTTTTTATTAAGTTGATAACAAACTTGTTAGTTGACTTTTTATTAAGTTGGATGTGAAGCCAAACAGAACAGAACAAACAAAAAAGAAAAAAGAAAAAGAAAGAAAAAGTTGAATATGTATTAAAAAATGGGAATGTCAAAAATGTTTGCCTTCGATATTTTTCCTTTGCATAAATTTATAAAAAGTGTCAAAAAATAATCGCTCTATTTTTTTTTTCAAAAATTTGAACAAAATGCTAAAGAATAAGAAATGAGGAATTTTCTTCTGTCTCATTTGAGTGTTCAAAATCATGTATCTTAATTTTTATGTATATTTTATATTTTTTAATTCCACATTTAGGGTTTATATTTCATTTAGCTTAGATTAAATTCGTTGAAATGGAATAATCATTTGTTTTTCTGTAAATTTTATTGAATTATTTGAGTATTTGGTTTTAGTAATGATATTCAATTCTCAATTTTCGAGATTTGGGGTATGCTTGCACTAAAATTTTCAATAACGAACTAAATGATTCTAATATTAATTTGAATTTTTACTAACTTTTTTTCTAAACTAAGATGCACTTTTAAAAATTCCGAATGTTTGCTTTCATGAATGAAATATAATTCTCAGTTACGGAAATTTGGTGGGCATTTTTAGCCAACTTTTCAAACTGTGGCAAAATAAGTCATCATTTTTTTAATTATATTCATCATTATTTTTTATGATAAATTTTGTTTGTAAATAGCTTCATCTTGAGTGAATAAATTAAAAACAACCAGTTTTTTTTAATTCTTTGAAATAATTTAAAAATAATATTGCAGTTCATGTAGATTCTTTTTTCCTTTTATCTCAGATGCTTTTCAAACAACATTTGCATGTTTGCGTGGATAACTCTCAGAAGTAATTAAAAATTTAAAAAATTAAAGTACTGCCATACATTCAGAAAAGAATAGGCTTCTAACTTTTTAAGAGTATCCCGAGAATTAATGCCCTTTTACAATAATATAAATAAATAACATTAAAATGTCAAAAAAAAAAGAGATTCGCCTTTAAAAAGGCTATTAAGTGACGAATATGGTTTCTTCCAATTTTGCTCATAAACAATATGAAACATTAAGAAAGTTTTATTAAATATTCATGACAAATAATTACATAATTAATTTTTAATGAATTACAACTGTTTATCCACTCATACGTAGAATTTCGGAAGTGAGCTATATCACAGCAGACAAGACTCTTTTTTTTTATTAAATTAAATTTAAGACAATCAAAACATCGAAAAGCGACAATGTTAAAAACAATTTTTTTAACCTTATTTACGCATCTTATGAATTTTTTTCTTTAATCTGATTTTTTGGGGTCTTTCTATTATTTCAAAATTGATTTCTAACTTGGATAATTACTTTTTAACGGTCGATAGCGATATAAAAGTTGACGAAGAGAGAGTTAGAGGTAATTTAAATGTGTCATGCCTTTCTATTTCAAACTATAAATATATGTTTACGTTTGTTCGGTGAAATTCTATTTTATTTTTTGAAATCATTAATAATGAATAATAATTTTTTTTTCTACTTTAAATGTCATTCTTCATTATATCACTTTTTATAAATATTTAATTCTTTATTAGTAAAACATGAAAACCCTTTTATCCCGTAGAAATGCAATATTTCATACAATAAAAAAAAGATTCACGCCTTGAAAGAAAGTAAAAGATGAAAATGTATGGAAAGTCAATAAATTAATATTTAGATAAGTCAAAAATTATAGAAAATGTAAAGCACATAATTTAAAAATTCTAGTTCAGTTTCATTTTGCAACTTGGGAACATATTTCTAAATGAATTTATAATTTGAAAAATATTCAGTATTCTTAAACATGCGCATCACTGGGTATTTTTACAATTACTTTGGATGACGCTATTTACCTAGTTTATTAAAATCAAAACAATCATCATGTACCACAATTGAAATTTTTTATAAGTATATGTCAATATAAATCATTCCCACGAGTTATTTAAAACTAACTTTTATAGAAATTGCTAAACCAGTGATTAATTTATGGACATTCTGCATTATTAATTCTGATAAAAAATATATTTCCTTATTTATGTAATGGGAATTACTAATAGCTATTTGTTTTTAAAATATTTTAATCTCTATCTAATGGTTGCTGGCAAAATCATAAGCATAGCGATATCACAAAATCTTATAAGTTTGGAAGTATAATTCCATTTAAATTCCAATTGTAATTTTGCTAGTTAGTTGCTTTGCCCACAAATTATTGATTTAAATGAAAGGTTTAACTTATTCTTTATAAGATCATAATGTAAAGAATTAAAGCATTCCTCACATTTCACTTTCTTTCTTCCATTTGAGTTGAATATCAATTATTTTATGTTGACTAAAGAAAAGATGTGCTGAAGAAAAATAAAATAGCTGGCTGGCTTTCCCAGTAAAAAACACACAAAAAAACATGCAGTTTCCAGAATCAAATACCCCTTCAATAAAGTCATTTATTAAACAAAATTTCTGACAAATATCTTCATATCATTCGTATTGTGACTTGTTAATTGTGGTGATTTCTTGAAGTTCTATGAATAATAAAAAGGATTTTAAAATAGCAAATATAATTTGCATTATAAATTCACATTAAGGATCAGAAATAAAATTCATTTTTTTAATGTTATGCTATAAACGTTTTCCTTTACTCCCCTTCATTTTCCCCCCTATCTACAAAAGAAAATTTTTTAATTATTGTGTTGAAGTGAACACAGGAAATATAATTTCATAAATATTATACATTAATACGTTTCGTCCTATTTTTTGCAGTTTTAAAATTATTTACATTTATCTATAAAATTATTAAATAAATAAATGTATAGAAACTTCATATTATTAGCTTCCGAAATCGCCTTAATCTGATAGAATAAATCGAGCAACCATTCTAAGTTTTGATCAATGGCTGATTTTTAAATCCTAAGAAGTAGGCATATACTTCTAATTGGAAAAAATACATTAAATAAATAATGAATTAATTTTTGTATTTTTAAATCAATAAATGAACAACTGACAAAATGGCGAAATCTAAAACTCAATAAAATACTATTAATCATATTTAATAAAATAATCTTGGATATGGAATATTTTAAACGAAAAAAAAAGTTTCCCTTTTCAATCATCGAAATTAACTGAGTTATGAAGCTTCGAATTTCATTGTTTTCAATCTCTTTAAAACATTTCAATAACTTCCTCCAATCAGTCATGAGTGGGCTCTTAATTGATCTAAAATAATTAAATTCAAAGCAATTCGGTTAATTTTAGCCACAGAAGAATAACACATTTTTTTTTACTGTTAAAAATGGTGGTGTATCCAAATTATTTTATTAAATATCTCTACTGATAATTCATCGAGTATTCAATCGCATGATTTTTTCTTCCATTGTTGAAAATTAAAGAAAAAGGATTCGGTTTAATATATATATGTAATTTATACGAGAATTATATAGAGCAGATGTTACAGTGACACGAAAATTAGATGACAGATGAACCTGACAGTTATATTTTTAAATAGAATTTTGATGTTATAGGATTTGATTCTATTAGAGCGAATTATGTGTGAAATGAATAGAGAGAGTGTAAGAAAATTAAAACAACACAATTTTAATGTAAGTGACGATTTGCTGCTTCATTTTTTTTTCTGCCGGAATCATCAACAGGAGATTATGTTATAATAGTTTTAACTCACAGTAAACATAAATAATATTATCTTTGTACCAGTAACTTGACAAAGACGAATAGTAATTAATAAGACAGGAAGAATGTATCGAAATTTAGATTTCATAAGTTTTCAACAAATACTTATTTCTTCAAACAGTGTAAGAAATAATCTTTTATATTTTTGAAAAATTTTCTACTTGAAATAATATATTCATCTTTATCAGTTTGGAAATTAACTATTTTAATCCGATTACCATGCATACCTTATATATAAAAGAGAAGAACAAAAAATACTGAAATTATGAATATATTTCAAAAAGGAGCTTAACTGAATTATACAGCAAAATTATTTGTTTATAAGAAGTTTCCCTAAATTCTATTCTTGTAAAAAAAAAGTTGAAAATATTTTTTTTCTTTTTATCATTTAAAGTAGATTATTGAAATAATCATTACAAATTTAATTTTTTAGAATGATTCATAAGTTTTTTTCTGAATTTTAGATACAATTGAAATATTCAGAAATTGTATGCACTTTTTGCCATTGTCGACGAACTAAATGTAAGCAAAAAGTTCTTTGAATAATAGAAATCTGACTAAAATAAAATTAAAAATGGACCACCTGTTTAATTTTTAAATTAAAATAATAATAAAGACAATTTAAAAATAGTTTTTCACTCGAAATTACTTCCAACTTAATCGACAAACCCTCTTACCTTAAAATCATTGATTCAGAACCCATTAAACAAATATGTGATGTTAAACAGTTAAATCAGTTCTACCAGCAAAATATCCCCCTTCCTTTCAGAAGTTTAGAAAAAAAATTCTCCAGGGCACATCTTTGTGCATGAGAGCAGGATCTCCCATTCTCCCGAACATAATTAAAACGGGGCCTTTTGGCGGACCAGAGCAAACAAGAAAGTCAAGCTAATTAATCTAAGACCGGAAAATCACGCGACTCTGCCACTGATTGAGTAGCGAATCCCAACGGATGAGGACGCGGGATTAGGATATTCCCGAACCTGGACACAAAAATAGATTGAAAAAAAAAAGAAAGAAAGAAAACTAGATTGAATGCTCTTAGCTGTCCCGGGATTCTTTTCCAGCTTGCGTGACTAAAGAAACTGAGGGAAAGAAAAAAAAAAGACTTTCTAGGTGAAGAGATGTCACGCTACGTAGCATGGAATATCAGAAACGGGGAGTAATATGATAAAATTGATGAGAAGAGGAACATTACCATGAGTTTTGGAATTTTATAAGGGACGTGAAATTATAATTAAGAAGATTTTTGTATTTTGAAGCATTTAAAATAACTAATGTGCCATATTAAAGCAAATAAATTAACTTCTCAAATATTAACTTTTACTTACCGAAAGTGGAAGCATCGTACCCAAAAGGACAACTACTGTTGCATATAGATTAATACTTATGTAACGGTAATATATGAAACGCCAGCATTTTGTAGAATAGCTTTAATTTTGTTTTAAAGCAAACTATATAATATGAGAATTATTTGGCACTCTTATATACCTTCCCTAAATATTCTGTAGAATGACAAAGGCTATTTGAACAGAGTACGAAAAGATGATTAAGATGACGTTTTTATTTAAAAGACGTGCATTCTACAGAAATACAAATATTATGTAGAAAAATTATAAAATAATGTCATTAAAGATCTCTTATTCAAAATACGTAAAAAAAAGTTATACGAGTTCGTGTCCTCCTTATTAAAGAAAACAAAATAAAATATGAACCAATTTGTAACATCAAGGTAAGAAATAATTTTTTTTTAGTTACACTTAATTTTATTTCTCATAAAAAGTATTCAGAGATGTATTTCATCACTTCTTGGTTTTTTTATTTCGATCGGTTAAATGCTTTGGAAATGTGAAATGTTAACCGTTTTATATTTTGTCTAAAAATGCACAAATATTCTATAAAATATCAGATTACAAAACTTTGAATATACAGAATCATGCAAACACAAGTCTTCAGTCTATGGTGTGATTTAATTATATTATAGATAGCTCTCTTCATTCTCCAATTCTATTTTATGTATATATATATATATATCTTTTTTTTTCGCTTTTTTTTTCTTATCTTAGGAAACAAAAGATATTCTCAGGGCATTAACATTGCATTACAAGAGCACATCCACCTTGAAATAATTATTAAAATCTTGCATTAAAAATATTTTACAAACAATTCTGAAAATACTATATATGTTTATCTTAGGGGGAAAAGGAATTATTGTGATGTTTCATTACATAGTAAATATTTTTTCGCACATTTTTGTTTTATATCCACATTACTCAATGGATTCTTAAGAAGAAATCGAACATGCCGCACAGAGATCCATTTTTCTCAACCTAATTCCTACTGCTGTCAGTGCAGCATGCTTAAGAAAGTAACTTCTCATCCAACATCTTTAAAATCAACTTTCGAAGCTTCGTACTTTTCACACCGTTCAACAAAGAAAAAGAAGAAGCAGGGTAAAAATCATTCTGTTCCCTAACAGGGCTTTAGAACAAAGTATCTCCAACGGCTTTCAATTGATGGAGCATCACAGTTTCAAAAATTGCTGATACTTTTTTTTTAAAGAACGAAAAGGAAAGGGACGAAAAGCTGCTTGAGAGAGAAGAAAGTCTTAAAATGGATCTGCAAGAGGGAGGAGGGGGGCTTCTTCTTGAACAAGGGGTGTTCGAAAAAAAGTAAGTAAAATAAAAGGGGGAAACAACGCCATTAGGGGATGCCTTGATGGATGGCTAGCGTATATTCTCACTTCGCATTTTGAACGGTGTGGAGGCAGCAAATCGTATTAAACCTAGATGAAATTTAAAGTAGCCCTCAAGGAGAAGGCATGATTTGTCACTATCCCTCCTGCTAGCATTATTCCGTCAACCCCCCACTCAGCGAAGAGGGAGGAGATCCGTCACTGTCAGGGATCGAGTCTTTTCCAGAGGGGGAGGGTTAAGCAAAGCTCCTTGAATAAAGCAGCGAAGACTTGATTGAAGAAGAAATAACTGCTCTAGAGGGAAAGAGTTAATATCACCGTTTGGTCAGAGGTAGAATGTTAAAAGAGCTGAATTCTTTACCTACGAAAGATTTGGAGTATAAATAGAGAAATTTTCTAAATTTCTAACTCAGTTTAAATACAATATTCATTATCTCCATTTCGATTTAAAAAACTTTTTAAATGTCAGACGAAAAAAAGAAAAATGAATTTTAAGGAGCAAAATTCAATTTGGATACTTTTTTCCTTCAAGAGTTTCAAATGAAAGCTTGAATAATTTCAAAATATTGTCAAAGTCTATTGTGATTTATTCGTTATGTTTAATTTCAGTTATCAAAAAATTGTCATTTTCTTAGTGTGTAAAATAAAGCTATGAATTTTCATAGAATTACCTTGAAAAGTGAAACTCAGATTAGAGAGTTTAACAAAAACAAAAGTTGGAAAAGAAAATAAATGATATAAAAATATAAAAAGTACTTTCCGATTAAAATATATATATATATATATATATTAAATTTCGCCAAAATAATATTTCAATTCAGAAAGCTTATTATAATGAATGGAAAAAAATGGTTATCTTCGTTTAGTAAAAGTGCTAAAGTTTTTATTTTTCTACTATAGAAATTAAATATTCATTATAAACACATCAAAAGAATTTATTGCAAATTTAATATTCATGACTATCATAAAAATTACCTTTAAATTACATTTGGAATGATTAATTACGAAAAATTATACAATGCTCTTAGATCTTTAAAATTTTGAAAGCTTGCCTTACCCAGCCATTTATTTTTTGTATAAAATAAAAAGTTATTTCTTGTTTTATATTTATTCATAGAACAATATGCATTAACTAATATCAGAATTTAGCACAATAGCGTTGAACGTTGTGTTGAAGAATCTAACTTCAGTAGGAAATTTTTAATTCCTTTTTGTTTCCTGAAATCCCGTGCAAATATTTGAAGGAATAACAATTTAACTTGCCTTCATCATTATGTATGGTATTTTAAATTAAACTTAAAAAAATATTATACCTTTCAATAAACATAATGAAATAGTTATTTCTATTCTCTTCTTCGTGTGGTTTGATGAATGAAATAAGAACAAATAAACAGTTTAAATGTTTGAACAGTAATATATATACATAATATGTTTACACGAATAACTAAACCAATATTAATTAATTTTATTGCAAAAAACAATAATTATTAATTGTTTTCTTTTGCAGTAAAATTGTAAAACTGAAAAGTACTTGAGAACAACCTCCCTATGGAAAGGAGCAATAACGAATCAAAGCAATAAGATAATGATAAAAATTTTTGAAAAAATTGCAAATATATACAAAAAAAACTGGAGAAAACTGTCAACGCTTTTGTGTTTCCATATGACTTAATCTTATTTTTTTTATACTATGTTATATTTTGCATGATGCAAATAAAAAAAATTTATATAGTGGTTATGACATAAGAAGTTATGATACTTCCTCAAATTAAGTTCCATTCCATGAATGTTATCTTATGGTATTCATGTTACAGATAATCCCGACTTTGGAGTAAATTCCTTTAATCAAAATGTGCACTTATAATGCAGATATGTGGTGAAATGAATTTCTAAAATACGTATTCTCTCATTTCAAAATCAAGGCTCTTTACCTCATTCGTCGCATGATCTATTTAAGAAGTAGAATGGTTTCCACGAAACTTTCTCGTATACTTTCTAAAAAATGTACTTACGTATTATTAACCGTATGAAATTAGGGAATAATAATTACTAAAGACCCTATTAGAGTGCGATCTTTTGCGATTAATAGTTGAAATGCAATTAATACTCAAGTACCAGAACATTTTCGAAGTCTCTATGCCTATATTGGGACCTTACTTTCAAACCGTTTAAACCTAACTTTCACACAGAACTATAATTGTAATCCCAAAATCAAATAGAAAATTACATATATTTAAGTTATTACGTCTTTGCGCTCTTGCATTTTTTTCTTCTGACCGACAGATGATCTAACTAACGACGGATTTGGTTTCAAATTTGAAACATATCTATATTTTAGATATTAAATCTGTGTACCAAATTTTATTCATCATGCTCTCTTTACTTGTAGTTATCCTGTTAACTTATAACCGGATTGCCGGACTTATACAAAAAATTTTAAAAAGTATCCTAAATTTGTCTGGACAGTTTTTTTTTATTTCTTTATTTTCAATTCACGGAAGCAAAATTTTAAATTTGATTTGTTCACTTTCGTACGTCTATTCTGTAGCATAACGGTTCCCAACGTTTTTATCCCACGTAATTTAAGGACTTAGCTTAAGAATTTAAGGGCTCAAATTAACTTAATAACATTTCTAGTATTTACTTTTGATTTCAAATTTTATTCCATTTTTTTAATAATCATATTAGCTCCACGTCCTAACAAAGGAAATCCACTTATAAACAATTTTAATTTAACCAGCTATTCAAATGGAAGACAGTTTCAATATAATCCTCTGTCTTGCTTCATGTAATTTCCATTTACAAAAGTCGATTCAAATGGAGACGAATATAATTTCATGTCTGGAATTCATCAAGCATGCTATGATATTTGCTGATAATATGCATATATGAATGTGTAATCTTTCCACAAGTTCTAAATTCACGAAAAGTATTATCAATTTTATTACTTTAACATCGAAATCTTGGCATTTTTCTTTCACTGCTATCCATATAGCTTAGTGTTGCTTCAAAAAAAAAAAAAAAGGGTACACAGTACATTTTCAAACTTGTATGCCTTTCACTTTTACTATGAATTTGGAAAACAGTTTCTTTTAATTTTTTTTTATTTGTGTTTTTTACCAAGATTACTTTCTCATTTTTCTTGGTCCGCTGTCAAATCTCAGGATTCCCACAAGCTATATACATATTTGTCATACCTAAGTGCAATTTATATTTATTTAAATGGAAAAAGTTTCTTTTATCTATTAGCCATATGTCTGGTACAGTATAGATAGAATTGGCTCTTGCGTGATTAAATTCTATAAATTTAAACAAATCCATTCACGTAAGTTAGGAGGAAGCTCTTCTGTGGATTATAGCTTCACAAACTTTATCCACCTATGATCTTTTCAAGTCAGAAACAATTTGACTTCATTCCAAAGTGGATAATTGATGCAAAATAGGGTAACAATGATTGATAAATAAAAATAGAAAATTAAATATAAAATAATTATTCGAAATAATTCCTTAATAATGAATGAAAAAAAAAAGAAAAATCCGAGATTTCTGTAAGAACCTTTCCAACTCCAATATTATTCTATGAGAGCTCATATGTAGTGTTGGGTTTAAGAAACAATTGCTAAAAATTAAGATTATTTTCCTCCTGATTTTTTTTGCAATGATTTTGTTTAGCTTTTCTTACAACAATCCGTGTTTCTATTAGATATTTAACAATCAATACCATTAAAAATCAACATTTATATATTCTCTTATTTTTCTGGAACTTCTAACCGCCCTTGTTATTTATTCTCTTTGACCAGCGTTACATCAGAGAGGAGGTCAGAAAGCCACAGACTGTCAAGGATAGGGTGCGATTACGGCACGAATTGACATGTCAGACATCGGTCATGTTTCTGTGCCGTTGATTAGCAAGGGGGTTGGGTATTTATCGTACACCGATCATTTCGCTATGGGATGCCCTGCAGTCGCTCTCTTATTGTTAGGAACAAGAAGCGGGAAAATTGACTGCTACATCTATTTAGAACATCAAGCTGTCATCGTCGTTTCCGGTTCAACACATTTTCTGTTGTTAGATACAAGTTCGAGAAAAAAAAATAGTGACATTACTTTCTATAAACAAATTATAATGTTACATATTTATAGCAAACTATTTTGTTATTATAGTATACAGAAGAACTCCAATTATCTGAATTAATTCGAACAAATTGAATATCATAATAATTGGATAATTTAGGAAAGATTATGATTATTTTTCGGGGAAAATTGAGATTTCATTACATTTAATGATTACAAAAGCAGTTTTATTTATTTTTTATATTTACTTACTTATTAAAATACTATAGTTTGGTGTCTATATTTCGATGTTTATATCTGAGTTAGCATTGTTTGCTGACCTGCATAATTAGAATTTGAATGATTGTGTTTCTATTGTTGAATGTAAGTAGAAAGTGAAAAATGCTTTAGAAATTCCATTATAATGTTGATATTTTTGAAAGCTAGTTTGTAAAGGCATTTTTAGAGTAAAATATGAATAAATATTTAATCTAAAATTTACAAATATGAATGAATTTTTATTCTAAAATATGAATTATTTCTATGAATAAAAATATTTATTCTACAAAATATGGCCTTTTCGAGGTTTGCAAGCAATGCGATGATTAATTATTAATAGGAAATTCTCAATAAAGCGTTTAAAAAATCCTACAAGATTAGAGTACTAGAATTCTACTCAAGTTTTTCACTATTTATTATGTTTTATTTAAATGTCTTTTTTTTACCAAGACATTTTAAACAATGTAAAAAATGTCATTAAAAGATTGTTTCTTTTTTTAGATTTTAATGTTAATGTTAAACTAATCGGATATTTGTAATTTAAATCAGGATGCCGAATTTAAAGATTTTGAGAAAGGAGGCTCTTGAAATCACAAACATTGTCTTCTCTTAAATAATATTAAAACAAATATTTGTTTGTTTATTTTATAAATTTTTTATTAGTGTGAAAAGTTATGAACACACTTAGAACAATCTGATGATGATACTTACAAATGGTCAAAACAATAAAATTTAAATGCACATTTTAATGTAAGCTTTTTAATGCAAAATATCTGTAATAAATGCTACTCAAAGAATTCCTTTTCAGTCGTTGTTTCCCCTTAAATCTGGTCGTTATGAAATATTGAAGTATACAAAAAAATTCACTCTTACTACATAAGATCTTTTTAAATTCCCATCTTGGTAGTTGGATTGTCGACGTTAGTTGAAAAAATATGACAGTGCTGAAAGGGGAAGGGGGATAAATCATGCTTTTAATCCTTTAAGTGTTTAAAATATTTTTCTGAATTCCTAGTCCTAAGCAAATATAATTTGCATCTTTTAAGCATCTATTTCTTAACTGTGATAATTGATAAAAAATATTTTTGGTTATTGTCTTAAAAATACTTCTCATTTTGTTACGAGTAGTTACAAAATTTCAATATTAATGAAAACTTTTAATATTCCAAAGTTTCGCCGTCTCTCTCAAGCTGGGATTTCTGTAAAATAATAGTTTAACTCTCTAAGATTTTTTTAATAATACAAATTTTAATTCATTTTTTTTGTATTTTAAATATATAAGTTAGACCAAAGGTAACAATTGTATATGCTCTAAATAACGAAAAAATTGTACTATAATATCATTTTCTAGAAAAAGTATCAATAGTTCTCCATTGTTAACTACGTGACTTTCGGTTTGGTATCGGATCGGTCGCCAAAACTCAACCAATACCGATGGTGGTTGCATCCAGTATCTGAAGGTTCTATTCAAAACGCTCAATTGTCAATCCTAATTTGCGCGATAATAGATTTATTATTCTTTAATAATCTAATAATAATATTTTTAATATTAATAATAATCATTTATAAAATGAAATGAATCAGAAAAATAAGTATGGTAGACGTCATTAAAGACTACAATTAATTCTTAAGTCTTAATAATAACACAATTATTTCTTAAAACATATCTCCTTTGGGTTTGACATCTTTTAAAATCTCGATGCAGCGTTTCCTTGAAACATATCAATGATAAACAATATAATTTATTTCTAATTTTGGGAATATAGTTACAGAATATGTACCTGCGCTCTCCAAGTATCCACTTTCCATCCATATATGTTTACTGCAGAAGATTCTCGCCAGGAAATCCACTAATTTGGCAACTTGACATTCTAACTCTTCACTAGAATTTATAACTGAAAATTATTTGCAAATAAATTAAGATCTGAAATGAGATCCCAAGCCAAACATGGTAACCCTAGGAATGGGTGTGCCGCGTGTGCTGACAGGAGTTGGCACGTGTTAATCGCGTGTCATCCTGCGCTGTTCAGCGAGTTGCCATCTGTTGCTGCATTACGCAAGGAGCCCCTTTAACATGGATGTTGACCATGTTGCATATACCACATCAAATCGTCTGTGTTTTCGGAAATTATTAAAGACAACAATGATGGACTATTATAAATAGGGTAATTCCAGCATCAAACATAACATTTTGTTTCACGAAATGGGGAGAATGTATTTCTGTAATTGTTTCTATAAAAAGTATTCTACAGATATCATATGCTGCAATATCAGGAAACTTGCTTTTTAGTGTAATGATTGATTAGCTGTAATGAATTTATTTTTACACGCCATTTTTCAATATTCAATAATTTCCCCAATATTCTAAATAAAATGTATATATATAAAAAAACCCGTCGAGTCTTTAAAAATGCAACGGAAATATCCTGTAATATTTTAATTCTGTTAAACAGTAAATTCATATTATATTTAGATTTTGCTATATTTTACTCATAAGGGTTATGCAATCGTATAATAGGGGATATACTAGCAAAAATGATAATGCAACTCAGAATTCTGACTCTAAACAGATAAAAAAAATAATTTTTTATTTTCTTGTATACTAAGTATGCAAAAAATAATAGATGTAATCAACAAAAAATTGATTATCTCCACGATTCAGATCATTTCAATCCGAAAAACACATTTTATGGAATTGTGTCTTTCTGTGAACACGATAACTTAAAAAGATTTTGAGTTACACTGACGAAATTAAATACTTGGCAGTTAACCCAAATTTTCAGATTTCTATTTATATTCGGAGGAAGTCTGGCTCTTTGAGTACAAGCAAAACCGATAACCACGAAGCATGAAGAATTAGACATATAAAAATTGGTATACAAGTTTGATTTCTAAAATTTTGATCCGTATCAAATTTTAAACCAAATCTGTTAAGGAGTAGACCTTTGTCAGCCTGTATTTTTACACGCATGTAAAACGCGATAATTCAAAAATTGAATGATTTAAATAAATGAAATTTATTATGTAATTTTGTGTTTCATTTGTAATTCTATAGAAAAGTTTAGTTTCATCCTGTTGGGATAAAAGGTATTCAAAATACATATTCCATTTTCTGATAACTTATGTGTAAATCATATCACAAAGATTAATCGCCAAAGATCGCAGGTTAATAGGCATTTTCCTAACTGTATTTAGCCAATGACATGTGGTTAATGCAAAATAATTATTTCCGTCCCTATATAATGAAGAATGAAACTCTCACGAAAGGACTCTGAAAATAAATATCTGAGATCTTGTGGCACACCCGGCCTAAGAAAATGCTCACGATTTTATGCAGGGAGAGGCAAATGAAACGTTTATTAAACAGTAGCGAGAAATCTTGGGAGAGATCATGCCTGTTGGTTTTCAAGCTACTAATTTACCAAATAAAATTTATAATGCTATATTCATTAAAAAAATACACGCGGCATGCTTTCACCAACTATTATTTTGTATTATACAGATAGAATTATTCTAAAACAAAATTAATTAATTAAAATGACTTATGTAATATAAACGACATTTCTCCACATTAAAAAGAAATGGTACTGAAATGATATTTAAGAATAACTATTTCTATGTGTAGAACAGATTACCTGGTTTTATTTTATTGGAAAATCAATATTCTATTATAATTAATTTTTGTATTCAATAACTGTTATTTTTCAATCATAATAACGATTCTCAGTTCCAGACTGAATATTTAAAACTGAACTCGCAAAGGACGAACTCCCTTCTCTTGTTAGGGTGAATATTATAAAATACTTGAATATAAAAAAATATTTATATAAAGGGTGTTAAATATGTAATTAATAGAGTAAATACAATTATATTCATTGTCAGGTTTTAAAAATTTATAAACTTAAAAATAATATTTGATTTACGACTAGTAAACTTAGATACTTTTTAAATTCATTATCATTATGATTTCCGCTTTCAGTGATAATCAAGATATGGACGAAGGATATTAGAAAAATGCGTTCAACCGAATACAGAGTTTTGTTTCAAAATTTATTCAGAATGGAAATGTATTTATATAATTATAATAAATTTTTAAATACTGGATTAATGTTTTAATATTTGTTTAAATTCGATACTTTTACAGCAAGGATGTATTTTAAATTAACTCACGGAACAGTGCTATAATGAGGCTAAAAGAATTTCATTAGTTCAAAAATATTAAAATAGGCCTGGTAGTAGAAACAGATTTGAAATAAGATTAAATTTTTTTAATTTAAAAAAGTATATTAGAAAAGAAACAGACGCATATATATATAGAGAGAGAGGGGTGAGAGAAAGAAGAAGACAAAAAGAAAAAAAATGAGTTTGATAGCACAAAAGCCTGGTTAGGTTATGCTATATCAAATATATGATTGAAATGGATACTGATGATAAAAATTGCATGATAAAATTACAAATATTGTCTAAAATTTCACAGCTAAATGTAGTACAAACAACAAAACAGTGATAAAAACCTCAATAAAGCAACAATATAAGAAAGAAAATGCAATAAAACAGTTGAGCAAAGTAACTTGTAAGAAAAGAATTATTAATAAAGACAAATTCCATTATTGTCTCAAAATAAGAAAAAAAATCATTTATATGTAATTTAAACTATATCAAAACTATAAAAATTAACTTTACTTTTAAAAGTTATGCCAACCGCTTTGCAAAAACAGAAAGGAATTAAAACAATCAAGAACATTAACATTAGAGCATCTACCAAATAAATGGATCGACAAATATTTATCATTTATTACTTCTTTTCTTTTAAGCGAAAAATGAAATTTTCGAAGTATTCTCAATGGACATCTGATAAAAATTAAGTAAAGAGTTCTGTCGATAAAAAATGCAGAAAAACTTAAGATTTCCAGGCACTGGGGTATTTAAAATAAAACTGTCGCGAAGAAAAGGGATGGAGGTGTGTGTGAAGGGGAGGCGGACTAACCAAAGCATTTAGAATCTTTATTGCGCCAAAACACTCATCAAAAACTATTTCGAAATTCCAGCCCGGATCCACACCATTTTTTCCCCACTCTACTTATAGCTCAAAAATAGATTTCAAAAAAATCTCAAGCGTAGGAAAGTTCTTAGGGAAAGGGGAAGGAAAAAGAAGCATCGCCCTCTCGAGTTCACAGTTAATGCTATTCGTACGTTTAAGAGCATTTGAATAATGCGTCTGCATGTCCGAATTCGAGATGAGGCTCTCATTTGCATCCTCTCCCGCTTCGAATCGATGCTCTCTAAATTGGGATTTGGTCTTGAGGGAGGCTCAGCGCGCCACTCATTGGCTCGCGCCGGAATCTCCACTGTTTTCTGCAGGAGCAGCTTTTCCTGACAAACGATCCAGTAGAGACATTCCAAATCCGTTTCCGAAAACTTTTCTCTCTCCATAAATTTGAGTTCTCGCCTTTTCTTATTTTTTTTTTCTCCCGTGTATCCTTACTTCTTCTATCCCTTTTGTTCCAGCTTCTTTTTTTTTTTTATTTATTTACTTACTCGGGGGAAGTGGTACCTTGCTTATGTAAATCTCATGGTAGCTGCCTATTCCCGGAAACAGGATCAAGGCCTTGGACCATGAATAGGGATGCGTTACGCTCGGAAATTCCGATTTCCGGTTAGAGTAGACAGGAATTGGAGACCGGGTGAAAAATTTTCAAAACAACAGAAGGCTTAAAATTCGGTGAAATATCTTATGTTTATTCAAAAATGGATAAATTGGATGGGAACATGAAAATTTGATTTAGAATCCGAATGATGCAATTTAAATGCATTTTTTTATGATTTTTAAAAATTATTTTTTAAGAGTGAAAAAAAAACTTCGAATTATTCTTATTTAGATTATGATAAATTAAGCAACACTGATTTATGACTCTTTTATGAATAAAGAAATGGAGCTTCTTTCCTTTTACTATTGAAAACTGTTAGAATAACAGTTATAACCGGTATTACATTTTTTGGTTTAAGTATCATTACATTCTACTAAATAAAACTGATTTAATTCCTTAGTAGTAATTTCTGTAAGATGAATCATTACAGATCTATATTGGATGCTTTTGAATTTTCTCTAAAATTTATAAATATTTATTTCATTATTTTGCTTTTCTTGTCTGTAGTAAGCTTACAATGCGATCCATCAGACTTCAAAATCTATTGATCAATTATTTTCCTTTATGAAGATATATATGTATTTGTGTGTGTAGTAATTCCCAAACGACAATTCATTTAGTGTGAGAGGACACAGAAGTATACCAAAGGTTTGGTTATGCACAAATTTTCGATAAGTTATATGCACTGATTTCAAATGGAATGCTGGCAAATCTTTTTTCACTGATCCAAAAATTATTCAGTAAGTTGGAATATTAGGTCAAATCCGTGTTCGAATTATTTTTTTCCAGTGACTTTGATTTCATACCTTCCTCTTCTGTATTTTTTAATTGCTTTAATGTTTTTCTTAGACCTAGCCTACCTTTCTATTTTAGCTTGCAGAAACTTTCAATCTCCTTTTTTTCTTTCATTAAAACGTTAAATTTGGAGCATGTTAAACTTAAAGCGAAAAATTATGTTGCCGGTTGTTCATCAAGCTTCAAATAAGACAAAATAGGAAACCAGATTAGATCCTCATTGATTATATATATGTATAAATCAAAAGATTTATACATATATATATATTTTTGTTTGTAACACAAATTTATAGGCATCACATTTATTTACAAATAATTAGGAAATATATTCATCAAACCATTAGTAGAAATATCAATGACAAATCTTCATCAGATTTTTCTTTTAGTACGATTCCTTCTTCCAAAATCACTGCTTGAGATCTTCTGTCTGGCATGTTTTGTGGAACTCATTTTAAATAAAAAGATGCAAGCTGCAGGTCTTATTTATGTAAGTCTCAAGATAGTTATCTATTCTTAGCAACAGATGCACTATTTATGACAAAAAATGGGATGAGCTGTATTCGTAAACTCTTATTTCTATTTAAATTTAGGTTGAAAAGTTCTAAAAAACTTTTCAACCTATTATCAAGAGAATATTTAAGCTTCCATCTACTATTTTGTGATCTTAAAACAAAAGTCCATAAATGAATAAATCGTAACATTATGCAAAAAACTAAGTAATTTTTAAACTCAAACGATTATTTGTTGAAAACGATTATTTGTTTTTACTTCAAACACATTTGAACAATGCAAAAAAAAAAAAAAAAATCTTGTTTGTGCATAGAAAGCCATAATGTTTCAGTGATAAATTTATCCTTTAAAACTTTTCTAAACAAAAAAATATCCTTCTTTTTTTTAGAAAATAGTTTTATTTTGTTAATATTAGATAGTTTTAACCCAATAACCATTTATAATAGTTAAAGTTAGATTAAGTTAAGTTCGAAACTATAAAATGTTTAAATGCCTTAAAGGTAATTTAAATAAATCATTTCCTAAAGAAAATTTTATTTGAAAAAAATTGAGAGCAATATGCGAAATGAACAATAAACTTTTCACAATTATTATTTGATATATAAAAATGTATGCAATAGCAAAAAAGAAAAAAAAAACTTTAAATTTTTTGTTATGCATGGAATGAAATCGAACTAACCGTGTTAGTTTACTTTCATTTCAAGGCTAATAATTAATTCGCCAAGGAATCAATTTATGAAAGAGTTATAAATGTTAAAGAGGTCACACCAATCAAAATTTGGAATCCGTTTAAGTTCCTACAGGAAGTAATTATAAGAGGACAACCTGCGTTTAGATATCAAATGACATGTGAGATTCCAGTTGTCAGTGACTGTGGCAAAACAAGAATCGACTAAGAAGAGAATAAAGTATAAAAAGAGATTAAATATTTTTTTAAAATATATTTTTTTAGCAAATTAAAAATTTCGAAGTTTGCAAACGATGAAATGTTTTCAAAACTTATTTTTATTTATGTGAAATGAAAAAAATTACTTGACAAACTTGACTTTGTTCAAAAAAAATTTTTTTTTATCGAGAGTTTGAATAAAATTGTAACCAGAACAAAGATATTTATCGTCTTTCCTCAAATATTAGCTGATAAATACCATAAATAGTCTAATGTTTATGATATTTCATAGTTTTGGTAGACTAAATATTTTCATAATTTTTGTTCATTGTAAAAGGAAAGTGTATACTATATTTCAAATCTTTAGAAATTAATGATTAATCATTTCTTTATACTGACAAAACATACCCATATAACGATGTATTTGAAATAAGTTTAACATCTATATTTTCAAATATTTTAATAAATTATATATGTATATCGTATAATAATTATAAGCATAACATGCAAAAAAAAATCATCTAATTCAGTTTTATCTTTTAAAATGCAAAATGAATCATAGAAGAGGGAATATCCTACAGCAGTGATGAAAAAATGTTCCTTCTCTAATAAGTGAAGTATATTATTGGAAATTGCATTCAAATAAAATGCAAGCGTCAATTGTAATAATAATGATTCTTGTAAAATTTAAGAATGTCTTTAAGATTTAAAAATGTAAAATTAAGATTGTTAGATTTAATTATCGGGCCTATTCCTTCAACAGCGCCTTACATTGTTCCGATACATTTATAGTATCACATTTTTATAAATTTTTTTTAAAAAAGCCTTGTGTTTTTATTTTTTATCTAAACAAACTTTTTAATTAGAAAAGAAAATCACATTACAAAAATTCCCCCGAATTTTTACAAGCATTCACAGCAAGATTTTTTACAAGCAAGACAATCACTTTGACTACCTTTTCTCAAAATTTCAGTGGTTTCATTGAAAAAAAGGAAAAACACAGTTCGAATTTCCTGTACCAAATTAAACTGATATCTCGATTTATAGAGGCTCAAATGATCTAGGTTGTACAATATTCTGAAAATGTGATATAAAAAGAAAGCCTATAAGTTTATAATGATATTTAGCAATATATCTAATAAATTCTAATAACAAAAAGAGGTAGTAAAATGCTTGTTGGCGTAGCCTCTATAATTCAAAGAATATTCGGACATTTTATGATTTATTAAGTGTAAAAAATTTTTACATTTATTATTTTTCTAAAATTTTTATTTAATACCCCCCCCTCCTCCGTTTCTGATATTCACTGAATAAAAAAAAGGCCTTAAATGCAATCATTTCAAACGAACACAACACAAATAATTCTAAACCAATGTTTCTTAAATTAAACATCCAATGATACACACATTTCTGCTGTAAACATAGAATTATTTGCAATTTAGTTAAAATAATATCCACTCAAATAAAAAAGTGAATGACAAAATGCTACTTATTAGAAATGCAAATCATGATAAGACATTTTTCTTTCAACTCACCATTCTCATCTTCTCCTTGTATAATACGTAAAGCCCTTTTTTCAAAAATAATAATAAAAACAGTGGAATTTACATTTTTTGTGAATCAGCGAAGCAGTTAAAACACTCGCAACAGAAGAGTCGTTCTTTTTTATTTCCATCTTTTGCTAAAAGCCCAAACGATTTTTTCCGATCTTCTTTCAAAACAAAAGAGTGGCATCTCAGCTTTTGTTTTCCATCATGAATATGTTAATGGCGTCTTTTATTGCAACGCCAGGGATTTAATTGCTGTTCTTTCTTCTCTTCAGCTCCTCCTTAACAGAGTTCCTACATGAACGAAACGCTTCATTACCGACTTCCACCACGCCTTCTATCGGAATGTTTTAATTGCTACTTTATCTTTTTCGTCTCTTTTTACTCAGCACAGTATCTCTGCAGATGGGGCTCTGTTGGGTAAGACGGAGATAAAAGAAAATAATAACTCTACGTTCATTCTAAGACGCCGATTTTTCTTATGAATGCTTTATTACGAAATAAAAATTGAAGAAAATAAAAATGTTTCTAAATTTTCAGAGTGTTTTGATTAACCATTAAGGCTTTCATTATTGTTTTAACAATTATCATATTTGAATCATATTATTGTGGGAATAGATATTTTTAATTGTTCAGGTTCATTTTCATTGACCGGCATAGAAGTTCAAACATTAATTATTTTAAATTGTAAAATTTAATATAGTTTCATTGGGCTTTCTATGTAATCTTAAATCATTTAATGGATGCAATTCCTGAAATTAATAATTTCAAAAGAAAATAATTATGGCATTCAATTAAAAGTTAAAACTACATTTGGCTACAATATTTTAGTTGATTTAAATTCCCCATTTTTTCTTACTGCCTCTTATACAGAGTATGCAAAGAAGAGTATTAAAATCGTCAAAAAATTCGAACTCAAAATTTTGACGAATTTTCGTGTTTCAGATCCGATTCCGAAAAACACATTTTTGTAATTATATCTGTTAATTTTTCTATAGCTTTGTCCATGTGTCTGTGAACATGGCAACTAAGAGACGTCTTGACCTAGGTGCACAAAATTTGGTGCATGGTGTTTTAACAAATTTGCAGATTTCTATCAAATTTTGAGCGAATACAAGTTAAAAAATTAACTATTAAACGAAAAGAACTAGATGAATAAAATTTGCAAACAGATTTATCATACAAAGTGCGAATATGTTCAAAATCCATTAAAGAGTTGGCCGACTGTTGGTTTCTCCTTTTGCAACACAATGGCTTAAATAATTGGAATTTGGTGTGTGATCTTATAACTACAGTTCTACTACTATGTGAGTTTTTGGTTTCAGTTGGTCGGCAAAAGAAAATTGAAATGCATATTCGATTTCCTGGCACTTGAATATTATTTACATATCATCGATTAATCGTTAAGGATCTCACTCCATATTTAATAAACATACTACGTAAAATCCGCCAGCAGATATGTCGTAACCATCATTTGTTAATGCCATTCAATTAATATACCGGTATCAGTCTTTTTTTCTGCAAATTACTACGAAGCACACAACTCTCATGTGTGTGATTCTGAAAATAAAAACATGACTGTGGCATTCAGACTTGTCAAAGATTTACAATTTTAACGGGAATAACATAAATGTTAGAGAGTAAGCGAGGAAGTTTTCAAGAACTAACATTGCAGGATTTTAAATGTCTTAAAGTTCAAGTTTCATTGTGAAATTACTAAATTCCCTTCCTTTATTGAACTTTCCAGTACTGATAGTAAAAGTGCCTTGTTTCTTCAACTTAGGAAGCAATTAGAATGTTAAATGTTTATATGCTGACATATTCTCTGTAAATTGATCAATGCGATATGCGTGGTGAAAAAATCATTCAAAACGCTCTATTGGGCAAACCTTTGAATTCAGAGTTAGCCAAATTTAGCCCGCATTACTCCTTAATTAGTAAGTACGTACTGAAAAAAAGGTTTTCCAAAACTTTAGATAGATTTTTAATTCAAAATTAATCAAAAATTTTTCTTCAGTAACCACAAAACATATTACAGCTACAAGAATTGATTTTATCTAGCACGCTATGATAATATTAAGTACAAGCATGTTATCGTTTTTCTATAATTAATAATAAATTTTAAAAGTAAAACAAATAAAGAGGAATAAAATTTAAAACGTTATCATGCAATGATATTTCGGACTAAAAATTCCAATCTCCTTTAATTATTTTATACACAATTTATAGTTTAAATTACACATCTTTATCGATATGTTGATATTTCATTGAATTTTCTCACACTGATAATAAAATTTCATTTTCTTTTCCTTCAACCAAAGAAGCAAGTGGAAATTTTCAGAAAAATTTCATTTAAAAAAATAGATAATCAAAAAAAGCGGGTCCAAACATAATATGTTAAATTAAAGTTTCAAATTGGCAAAACAAACAAAACAAAAACGAAAAATTAAGCATTCCTTTTGTCTGTTTCTAATATGATAGTTTTCCCTCACATTAAGGAAATTTTTTTAAGGCTGAATTTCAAAATATTTCCCCACATATTGTAAGTCGCTTAGCTTTTTTTCCTTTTTTATACATAGTAAGAATTCAAAATATAGGGTTCAACATTCCATGTATTCGAAACTCTGTAACGTAGCAAATGCAATATTTTTTAAATTCCTTTGATTATTTAATAATTTTTTCAAGCATCTATTCCTTGATTATCTAAAAAAATAGTTTTAATTCTTTCAAACTGCTTTTTATCTTTAATCTAAACTGCAACTTAATTTAATTTAATTTTTTTAATTATAAAATATGCATTATACACGTCATATGCTCCACTATCTATTACGAAAATAAAATACGTAAAGCAGTTAATATTCTAAAGGAATGATAAATAAAAGCAACAAATCCTATTAATTCTCCCTTTTAGTATGATTTGCTTTTAGTTCCTCATGTAGGAAAAAGTCACAGTGTTTCATTAAAAATTAGAATTACAGTATATTACATTCAGCTTAGATTTCAGTTATTTGAATGAAATTACATGCCTTATTAATAAATTATTAGAATTAATTATAATAACGAGATAAATCAATATTTACTTAGAATTCTTTTTAATTTATCAAGTTTAATATTTTAATACTTAATTGATAATATTAATTAAGTAGCAAAGAGTTAAATATGACTGGATTCTTTAAGAATACACAGAATATTAACTATTCGTGACTTGTCAGCTAATTTCTATACCTTTAGCGTTAGATATATAAATCCATCTGTAAATATACTATAATGACTCAAATAATTTTTTCATTTAATTCTATTTGTAATTTTTAGCAAAATATTGTTGGCACACTTACATTCTAAAAATAACGATTCCACTTTTCTTCGACCTAAACTTCCCGAATACTTTTAATATCCCAATACTAAATTATTTCGCAGGGTGCCTCAAGGAAGATCATCCAATCAACTGACTTTGTATTCTAGAAGTGGTCATTGATTTGTCTTTTAAAAAAACGAAATTTAATGCTTTATAACTCTAACAATCTCTGAGGAGTGGAGTATTTTTTCAATTTAATTTTATTATTATTATTTTATTTTAAACTAGCTGCCTTTGGCGACCAGCCGGTTCGCCATTATAACCGTTCTCTACAATTTTCAATTAAATATTTCAAATAACTTGTCTCTTAATATCTTCTCAAACAAAACATTTTTAATCTTCAAATTTTGATAGTCATACCAAACTTATACTGTTGTTTAGATCGTTTCGTTCAATTTACTATATATATTTTCCTAATTTGTTGTCATTTCCGGGGAAACTTCAACTTTAATTTAAAGTGGAAATGCTGAAATTGCAATTAATGTAAAGATATTTTTAAATGAAACCAAGCGTTTTATTTTATTTATCATTTTTATTGTTATTTATTTATTTATTATTATTATTGAATATGAGTACAGCAAACAGAATCACTGGATATTTAAGTCTTATGTGAACTACAAAATATTTTACATAATTTATGTAATATCTCAAAGAATAATTCAACAAAAATTTCTCAGATTCAGCATAAAATTCAGTTTTTAGTTTTGCTTTCAAAAGGATTGAAATGAAATCAATAATAATATTTTGTTCCTGCTTATAAATATATTTCAAAAATTATGAAGTCTAAATTTAATGCAGTAAGGTATCATATTCTGATAAATATTCTGGACACACCAAATTTTAAATAAATGAATGAATGTTTCTATTTTCCACGATCAACTAAGACTTATTTATGAAGTTTTAAATGTTAATTTAGAAAAACTCTACATTTTCATAATCTTAAGCCAATTAATCTTGAGAAACCTGCGCGCGGATTGGCGTAGTTTCTTTGAAACGATCGATGAAAAACCTAAAATTATCCTTTTTTATAGAATAGTGATATTCAAATTTTCATAAATCAGTCAGTTTAAGTGATTAATTTAGTTGATTGGAAATTAACTCTTTTTATTTAAAATATTAATGTTTCAAGAACATTTTGTTAAACGTGATTTCCACAGCAGAAGCTTTATGTAAAATCAAAAATTCGTTATTTATTAGAGCATTTATTGAATCAAGTTACACAAAATATAATCATTTTCCATTTAGACAATTTTAGCAGATCTGTGTCTATTACTAAAGGTTTACAAATTAGCTGTGTGGCAATGATTTGAATATATATCCTGTTCATATTAAACAAAACTTGCCTTAAAATATAACTGATTTTTTGGATTAATAATATAGATAGTGTAAAAGATCATAAAATAATTTTTCTTAAATTAATTTTTTAGAAAAAAATAATATTTCATATTTGTTTCATTTCCTACAGACACGTGCTGAAAATTATATTTTTGCAGATTTCATTTCCAAAAAGATTTAATTTATTTTTAATTGGAGCTTTAATCAATATGATGGCAACACTTTGCAAAAAGCTAATTTTTCCCCATGAATGCGAAACGTCATCGTGTAGCTTAAATTTTATTTTTATTTTGTACGAAAAAAATTGTTGAAAAATATAGTTAAAATATTTATTTAAAAATTAATTAAAAATAGAAACTTAATTTTAAAGTTAAAACATTGGTATCATTTAAAAGATAAAGTTTTGATCTTTAACTTCATGTAAAAAAAATTTTTGTGCGGTAATATTTTCGGAAGTTATAGCAGAAACACGCCATAATTTCGTTTAATTTTTAAATAAATAAATTTCTAATTAAAATTTTGAAAAAATAACCCGCAGGTGCACATTCCCGGCCTCCAAGGTATACACGTGCCAAATTTGGTAGCTGTAGGTTGAATGGTTGGCCTGTAAAGCGCCAACACACACACACACACGCATTTAGCTTTATTATAAGTATAGATATAGATGTTAGTGTACCAAGAATATTTTACTTAAAATGATAACATGGTCTTAAAATACATATAAATTTAGATTTCGCAATTTCTTTCAGCTATCCTTTTATTGACTAAAAAAATCGTTCGTTATGTCATTTAAAGCATATTTCCAATTTTGATTGTATGTCTCTCTCTAAAAGGACACCAAATGAGTTACGATTAGAGTGGACACCATATTATACAGTAAAACATGTCTTGACAAAGTCCTTTAGTAGAAATAAAATTAATACCTTAACGTGATATTTGGTTAATAATGCAAGCATGATTTCTCAGATACTCTTGTTCACCTTTAAAAAGTTCAGCAAAGTTCGAATGGCTGTCATTTCTTTAAGTGGATCTCATTATAAATTTATTACGTTGTAACAGCAAGGAATGAAATAAAAATCAATCTAAAATCTAAAAACAATAATTTATTTCTAATGTTTAGCATCAACTACAATATTATCTTAGACGCACGTTTTATGATCTATGCATTTGAACATGTAATTACTTTCTTAAAAATTATTCGTTTTTCAAACACTATCACTCACAAGGTGGCGTTCAAATTAATCACTGTTATGTATAGTACAAACTGGGTGCGGGGATCGAAACGAGCTTTTAATTCGAGCTGGCTAAAAGAGCAACCTCCCATATGCTGTGGGTCCAAAAAAAGGCGACAGATGCGTGGCGTGGACGAGAGTGCTGAGGGGGTTGTGGGGTTACCGAGTAAATAGTGAACGTGATGATACGTCTGTCGAACTGATGCAGACCGCAAATAGTGAAGGTGACGACCATTCATTCATTCGTGAGAGATGGGCCGTTCTCCGACAAGAAAGCCATGAGTCACTTTGCTCAAACATTCATAAACCTGTATATTTCGAATGCTAAAATGAACAGACGTTATGTGTGGAATGAACGAAGCTGTTTCCTTTATAATTCACTCTAGATATTTTGTTTGAAATAATATTGTTGAAGTGCAGTTTATTTATTTATTGAGAATTATGGAGTAAGTTATAGATATTGTCCCAAATATCGCAGTTAAGAGAGATCTTTTTTTTTAATTTAAAAAATGGTGTTGTTTTTTAAATTAGGGATCCAAATCTGCAATGGAACCACGAAAATGTACACTTCAAATGCTTCCTTAAAGTTTTACAATGCTGATTGGCAAAAATGAGTGCGAAAATTATTTCTAATTAAATAATTTCACTAAAATTTTAAAAATAAATATATTTATAGAACATTTTATCTGTTTATTTAATTTTTACTTTTTTATTCTTACAAAATCTCTCTCTCTCTCTCTCTATATATATATATATATATATAGAGAGAGAGAGAGA
>JAPMOR010045543.1:1191575-1229374 GCA_026543865.1 Argiope aurantia | reverse complement strand
TACGTGGAACAGAAATCGAGATTATTATTAATTGTAGAATGGGAACAGTCAAATATAAACAAAACGCAATATGAATTTCAGACTGCTTTATTCATTGATTATTTTTACAGCTGTACTGAATCAAACGCATCTCTTAGCTAATCAGTGGAATTGCAAAATATTATTAGAAGTGTTTTGAAGATAGTTCTCCAGGTCACTATAGAGGACATTCTGACACAGGAAAGAAGATATAAAAGAAATTAAGAAATTGGCTCCAAATAAAAAAAAAATCAATCAAGTACAAAAGTAGTCTTAATCGTTGTCAGATAAGTAATCGTGATAAAACTTAATGCATGGTTTCTTGCCCAGCACGTCAAAAAACTCTCTAAAGATCTGCAATCCTGGGTGTATACCAAAAATTCTAAAAAACTGCTTTTAAAGTTGCAAGCAAAAATTGTTACAATTATATTTGGCGAAACATCGCTCGAAAAATTTTCAATTTTGGCGTCCGTATATTAATCTTAGGTCTAACCGTAATCTCTATGACTTACTTTCGGCAATTTATACTCGTATCTTCCAAAACAATTTTCTTGTAAAAAGTACTTTTTTGTTTAATCTTAAAACTAAAAAAAAATTACCTTTTTAATGATATAAATTTCATTTTCGTACAATTTTTGTTTAATTTTAATAATATTTTTTCATTTAATTTAATACACTATGAGAAAAAATGTTTTTTGGAATTCATACTCTCCATCAAAACATGCTTTTGACAATCATACAATCCATAGTAGGATTTTCATTTTCTTTTTTATTGCGTAATATATACGATTCGTAAATTGCAGTAAACTGTTTTAATTTAATTCATGTGCTTTAGTCACATTAAATAAATAGGGCAATTTTTTTTTAAAGAAGTGCCTCCTATGTTAATAATTTAACTGCCTAATAATCTTAAAACTGGTCGCCAAAGGCGGCTAGTTCTATCATAATCAACGCATCAAGATGAAAATGTTAAATCTTCCTCTAATTCAAAAGCATGGTAATAAAACTTTCAATGCTTATTCCGAGAAGTATGCCATTGATAAAGAATCCATGAATACTGAATGAGTTATATCTTTCGTATATTGAACCATTTTTGAAAAAGTATCTTTAATATTTATGAAAATTACTAGACTTACAAATATATTTTTAACTCATCAAAATAATATAAATTTAAGCCTCAAGTAATATAATGTAATAAATGCTAAGAAGAATTTTTCTTTAAGATACAAAAATATTCATTCATGAATCTAATATCAGTTGCAGGTACTGGTGTATTCTTTACGGATATAAAAATGAAATATGCATTAAAGAATATTCTATTAGGCAATTATTATTTTGAGAACTTTAAAAGCAAAAATAATCTTTTCTATTATCAAATGCTTTCAACATTTAAATGACATTAAGCAATAATAATATTTTCATTTCACTACTTAGCTAAATATTATATGGTTTACAATAAAATAAAGTACATTCTGCAATAAAATAAATTACTTTTATCTCTTTCGATATCTTTAATTATTCAACGCTAAAGTAAAACTACTTAATTTCTAAATTTAAGAATAAGAGGATAGATTTTCTTAAAACGCCCTGAATAATTAATTGGAACAACAAATATTTAATGTTTTCCGACTATAATTCCGTTTCATTTCTTTGAACGGTCATGAAATGTTAAACATGGGTTCTAATTGTTAGCGTATTTTTGAGGGAAGAGAGAAATGTTACATTTTGCTTATTTTAATTGTTTCATCATTTAACAAAGAGACTAAAGAAAAATTCATTATTAATTTTACAAATATATGTATAGTAATTCATTATTAATTATATTTTTGTTGATTCTTTTTCTTTCAACAATTATATTTTGTATTTTTAAATCTCTATCAAAGATATGTTCATGCAATATTTTAAGCAGGAGTTTTTAATTGAAAAATTATATCTTATAAATTCATAAATCTGGTACTCAGCTAATGGAAAAATATTTTTAAAAGCTATACTTCTAGGTACTTTTTACTTCAGTCGCTGGCTTTAAAACCTGTCCATTTATATGTTTTAATTTGCTGATTATATAATTCATTAATATTTTTTAAAGAAATTACAGTAAGAAGTTGATCAAATTATATGTTTCTCTTAAATCTTTACTTAAACATATGAAAATTATTTGTATTAAAAGAAATAAAGATACACAAAGACTATGATCTCTATATGAAAAGAATAGTTTCGTCTTTGCATATAAAGATGAATATTTGCTAGTATGTCTTTTATATAAATGTTTAATTTCCGTCCGATCTTGATGAAATTTTGGATATACGTGAGTAAGAAAAAAACCACTTTTAATTAACTTTTCGAAATTGAGACTTTATTCAAAATATAATCTAATTAAAATTTTAGTTGACTTTTTGGTGTTTTCCAAGTATACCAGCCGAAAATATTACCTCACAAAAATGTTTTTGACTCTGTCTTAAAACTCCAAAAATCGTCTCTTTAACGATACCAATTTCATTTTCGTATATTTTTTTCATATTTTAATAATTTTAAAGAATTAATTGTACGATCTCTAGCAAGTAATTTTACTTAATCGCATACATAATATAGAATCATCAAAAAATTCGAAATCGAAATTCTGACGAATTTCCACTTATTAAATATTCCTATTTCACAAAAACATCTTTTATGAAAATGCCTGTCTGTCTGTTATTGTGATAACTTAAAATTCTTTGAGCTAGTCGGTTGAAATTTGGTATATGGTCTTTACCACATTTACATATTTCTATCGAATTTTGTGTAAAATCTATTCCGAAGAAGTCCGGCTTTTCGAATATAAGTTAACACGATGCTTATAAAAGAAAGAGAGCTAAATAGATAAAATTCGGTATACAGATTTAACATCTATAGTATAGACAACTCTCAAATTTTGGGACAAATTTTATTATGGATTGACTATCTGTCGATCTGCATTTTCATAAACATGTAAACGTGATAATTCAAAAACGCAATGCTTTAAATATATCAAATTTTCTGACTACAAGTGAAGTTTCGTGTAAACTTTTTGTTTCAATCGGCTGAAAAAAACGTGTCTAAAACACAAATTCGATTTTTGGATACTATATACGCGTAAGAGGGATGAATTGCCAAATAACTCGCCAAAAATGACACGATAGATTCAATAAAAATGCTAAATCCATGCCAAAAGCTTATATTTCATAACTATTGTACGCCAATAAAGCATTCTCTGGCATGACATGTTTATTAGAAAGTATGCGAGGAAACTTTGGGGAGACCACTTTCGTTAATTTTTATTATGACAAAATCCAAGTTAACTTCCTTTCCCCCTCCAAACATTCTTTTATCAATGTTAAAATTAATGTAAAAATTACTTTCTTTGGATTAACTCCAAAATAGGATTTTCACTTCCAATCTACTACTACGTACTCTTTCTTATTTGCAGAATGCCTTGTGTTTAATCTTCATCGAATACACGTTTTTTAATGCATCATCTTCGAGCATTAGTGACTTATTGGTTGAAATTCCCATCTTAATATTTTACATTTCTGAAAACAATTGGCTTAACAGATTATTTAAATATTACGGGGTTGGGTTTTTTTAACCTTTTTATTCTTGTTCACTATTGTAAAATTATCGCATTTTAAACTTTGCATTTCATATTTACTTAAATTTTAAGTCGTGCCAATTTGCTAGTAACTTCAACCATAATATTGGCGCAGCTTGGCCAAATCTGGCTCTTGCGCCATTAAAAAAAATTTATTTGCATTCTCAATAATTAGTAGAAGACAGAATTTATTAAACTTATATTAGTCTCATCAAATAGAAAGACGAAATTTTAACTAAATATAATTCACGTTAATAGTTTAACATCCAAGAATTCCAGGAAGAAAGCAAAGAAAGTAATGTCCGACGGTAGCTAGATTATTATACATATTTTAGCATTTTCAACATTCTCCTAAATTTAAAATCGATATTGGCATTATTTCGATCTTCATAAACCTTCAATTATGAGAAGTTTGCTTCGAAGTCTTTCAGAAGACCGATACATTTTTCGAAAATCTTTCACTACAGATCGTGCCTTCGATGCACCTGCGTGATGCGAATACACAATCCATCGATAATTCAAATAGTTTCCTTGAGTAATTGGCCAACTTCCGTAATTGGTCACTTTGCAAAGTTATATATTTGCCTTGGCTCTCATGAATACGAGGACTATTTATCAGCAGGTTTTAAAGCCACAAGGCAGCAGTCATCCATGATTGGATTCGGAAGGAGAATAATAAAATTTGGGCAAGTAGACGAGCTCACCTTGATGAAAAGCAACCACGATATCGGATAGATGGATTCGGCGGGTCAATTGCTTTTCATTCGGTTTCATGACTCGGGAGCATCTGGGCCCATGACTGATGGTCAATAGCGAGGCTCCATCCTAATGATATTCATGAAAATCCGAGAGAGGATGGTACCGGAAGGGTCCATAACTCTTCCAGTGGCAGAATTTCCACTGATTCCGACTTCTTCCGATGCAGCCAGGGACATGATTTTCTACTTTGCGTATGCAGAATAGATTAGAAACTTTTCTTTCCCCCTTACTTTCCTAGTAATATCATTTGAATTGTTTACCTAAAATCATTTTTTAAATTGCCCCAAGGAACTTTGCACCCGAAATTGGAATTGCTGAATAAAGAATTTTTTTTCTCCTTTGTTTTTTAGTAACAAAAAGGCGATAAAAATATATGGGAATTGTTCTTATTAAATATATATAATTTTTAAAAAACGTGAACTAATTTTTACCAATTAAGTAATTGTTTCATTTCACTTATTTCGGAAAATGTAATATGCCAATCCACGTTTTATCCAAACACGCGCTTTAATTAAAATGTTTTTAATTGTGTTTCTGTTAAATTATCTCACACCACACCTTCTCTAGAGATCATGCGGATCCTTTCCTGTTTGGTATAGATGTAGATGGACTGTATTAAAAAACAAAAAGAAAAATTATTGAAATTTATACTGCAATCAATTGGAAAGGAACATACAAATGACAATTCGAATACATATAACATAGCAAAAAAAATGATAAAAACTATAATGAAAAATATCTGTAGTAAAATAAAACCAGATGAATGAACAAGATAACGTACAGTATTAGTGAAAAAATAAAGCTATTATAAAGAATGAGGTGTTAGAGGAGGATTAAAGATATAGGATGAACTAAATGAGAGGAGTATTAAAATATCACAAGATAAAGTCGATAGGGTTAATCTAATTGGAATAATTCTCCATGACCAAAGCTGTTAAATTATTAGTGAAATAAGTATTATCAAATCTACATTTTTGACATTTAATCTTTTTCCCCCCTGAAGTAAAATAATCTTTAAATCTGTTATAGCCCAATCAATTCAATGAATGACTTTACATTAATAGAGCTGGCAAAATACTTTTTAAATAAAGAAATTCGATGACTATTTGATAAACAAATTCTTCATAAATATTAATAGGATAAATATTAATAGTAAATGTTGAATAACATTTTAAAATTAATCACAAATTAATAAAATCCGCTAATGAAATTATGAAATTTAGATGTTTCTTAAAAATACTGAAAAATCATTTAATTTTATTAGTACAAACACCTTACCATTCACCTCTCTATATTTAAATTTAGGGAATAATTTGATATTAAAAATTTTAAATGTCAGTAAAAATTATGAAATATATGGAATTTTGTCTTTAAATAAACTTTACTCTAGATTTGTATTATTTCTATTTGAAAATGAAAAAGTAAACATTGTCTTTTCATTAGCAAAATTGATTAAAAATATTAAAATATATCATCTATAGCTTTAAAACTTGGAGTCTTTATTCAAATTCAGTTTTGAGCATTAAAATTTATGCCTTTAGTTTCATACAATACAATTTCAAAACTATAAATCGAGAGTAGATAATCATAAGTATAATCCATTATAACTATGGAAATCAAAACTTTTTAAAATTTCTTGTGGACATGCACCGTGAATCACAGTGACATATTTATTGTTCAAACTATACCAAACATGAGTTATGATCAGCATCTTCCAAAACATAATTATTCTCTTCATGAACACAGTTCTCTCAGTTTCGAAATCCTTTTTGAAGGGTTTATCTGCCAACTCAACAACATCGATTCTGATGAAACATAATGCTTCTAGCTATACATTAACAGACATATCTGTCAACTACGAATAGAAGTGAAAAATCTGTCATTTTGTAAGGATTAGATTCTTTGACTTCCGACAACCATAATGATCCGTGTGAGTGACGTCGGGAGCTCCCAAGTTCACCTGCGCGCGAACGTAACGCGTGCGTCATACAAGTTTCAGAAGGGCGTCACCCACCTTTCCCACAACTCCGACCTCCACATTAACCCGGCACGTGACCGTTCACCTGGACAACAGACAGTGAAGAATAAAAGGTCTCGACCCTGCGCATGTCAAAAATCGAGTTAAGACACGTGCGGTGGCATCATGAACCACGTGTGACGTATGAGTGCACTCTACAATGTGTTTGTCTTTCTCAAAATGGAGAAGCCATGCTTTCTGGTTTTGAGTGAATGACCACATAAGTTCCCTTTTTGCTAGGATAATAATTACTGTAGTAAAAACGGAAAACTTTGTGAAGTACCCAACAGCGGAAGTAACAGTTACTGCTATTCCCTTTATTGATTATTTCACAGAATTTATCGCTATTGCCTTATATTGACAGGTATATTAAATTAATTAAATAAAATCTGAAAGCAATTTTTTTTAAATAATGTTGATTTTTTCCATAACTGCTGCCTTCTGTCAAAACGCAATTTTATCCCTATAATCTTTAACATTAAAATCGATATGTGTCAGAAGTAAAATGGGTTACAATTATTAATTAATAATACAAATGCTTGTCCCATTTTTAGTTTTAAAAAAAACAAGCACGGAAATTCTAATGGTAAGTACAAGCTCTTTTATATTTAAGAAACAAAGGTGATAAATTATTTCTTCATTATAGTGATAAATTTATTTCAGAAAAACAACTGATAACCCTCTTCAAAATACAAATTCTAAAATTTAAATCCTTTCAGAAATATTACAGCAAAAATTCTAATGTAACATTTTTCGAAATTACTTATTGTATTAAAATTAATATATTATACAATGGGTTAGAATTAGTTCAATTTTACAAGGATTTGTGCTGACATAGTTCACAATAGTGGATGCAAAATCCATAGGATAGAAATGTGTGGATATAACATAACAGCATTCCAATCGACACTATGATGATGTCCAAAATGGAAATGTAATGCAGTTTTTATTCTAAAATTATTATGATGATTTCACTGTCATGTATGAAGAAATAAAACAAGGAAATTCCCTATTTCAGATTGGCAGTATCCATAAAAATGAATTACCGAATCAAATGGGCTTCAAAATAGCCTTGTCGTAAAAGGCAGTTCCACTGAAGTTCTTAAAAATTATTTGTGGGAATTGATTAGAAAATGGTTATATTTAACATTTTGAAGTAGAAAAATTAAATTTTCCGGAAAATTCTCTTGATACTTTTTCTCTTTCAGTATACGTATTTTAGTAGCAAATCAGATAAGGCACTGACTTATTTATTCTCGATAATTTACTTTTCTCGTCTTTCCTGATTCAAATTTTCAAAGCATAAGCAATTCATAGTTTTCCTACTGTATTGGTGTTATTGAAATTTAATTTCAAATTGTCTTTTATTCACACATGCACAAAAAAATTGTGAAAATGTTTTGATTCATAATTTATTACGAATCAGTGTCGTCTATTTATTTAACTTTTGTTATTGGTAATTCATAAAATACAATTATTAATGAAATCTTTCTATCATAAATAGTTTAACTTAAAATATACGTCCAGTTTTATAACCAGAAAAAAAATTCATTTTACAATGGTAAGGGTTTTCTACAAATACTCTTTTCAGTGACCTAATAACATCTAGCATTTTTTTTCTAAATTTCTGAATTTAAAAAAGTGAATTACTTAATTAAAAGTTTATAAATAAATACATTTCTGGCTTTTGACTTTATGGTATAACATGATAAATGAACTAGACAAGTATGCCTCTATTTTACTATGAGAAACAAATTAAATATGCTACAAATGCTCTTCCCTATCTGCTATATTTTATAAAACATCGATATAATCGAAATCTATATTTTTTTAATGATCTACGTTAATACAGATTTGAAGCTGCATCAAATATTATAATCAAGTAAAAGTTCTGTAAAATTATTTATCCAAAATCTCAAGATTCAACTGTTTCGTGTCATATTGCAATGCATTTAACATTTCTGCACCCAATGTTATTAAACAAGGGTATAATATTTTATTTTGCATAACAAAAGTAGCCATAATCAAGTTTTAATTTTTAAATGGATTATTTAAAATATTACGAAATTCATTTCACTTAAAACTAAAATGCAGAAACTAAATGCATATAGATTAACTAGGGATGAAACATAAGGATAATTAATACTATGAAAAAATTATGGATACTATATATGGAGGAAAACCAAATTGGAATCAAAATGTCACTAAAATTGTTATCTTTACATAGCACCTTTATATTAATTTATATTTAGATGCTATTATTTTATATTTATATTAATTTTTATATATAAGGAGTAACTAATATCATTTTTAACTTTAACTTTTTTAACACTGACTTTTATATATGGAAGCTCCTTATGACTACAAAACAATTCATATTTTCTTATTTCAAATTCTGATGTACATTTCGGCTGGAAAAATTCTCTAAAAATTATTTTTTTAAAAATCAATAGTAGCTAAAAAAGGTTAAATATATAAACAGGCATAATTCGTAAAAGATTTCTATGTCTTGCTGATAAACTGATTTCTGAATGAAATAAGATAAGGCAAATAACGATATATTCCTACTTAATTTTTTACCTTTAGTATCCAAGCTTGAATCCTGCATTGAACAGCCATAGTTTTCAACTATAATTCAAAACTGTCATTCAGAGACGTTATAATTTGATATATAATTAATGCAGAATTCTTAAATATCTCAATCAAGGGTCATGATTAAAATAACATCTTCCAAAAGCAGAAGATGTCTAATGAAATAAAAAAGAAAACTATTTAGTTAAGAGAATTCATTGAAAAAAATTAAAGAAAATCTTGTCTTCTGCGAAATAAATATTTACTTGAATATTTTTCACTTTATGAATGATTTCGGGACACTTAACAATATTAGAAGGGAAAAAATCACTATAATTAAAGTAAAAACTATTGTTATGAAATAAAATGAAGAATTTTTTTAATTCTTATATATTGTTTATTATATATCTTTTGCTAATATGTTAAGATAATATTTCTTTAAAGCTTTTCAATTTATAATTTGATATTGCTTTTTTAGAATGACGTTCCATATACTAAGCATGTCTTATGGAAGTAAAAATTCTTATAAATTAAATTTTTGCCCTTCTGCGTTCAATTTGATTTAAATTTAAATGTAATAGTTGTTTGGAATATTTATATTTTATTACACATGAAACTTGTATGTGATTTTAATACGAAAATAAACTAAGAAAGTTAATCTGACATAGAAGAAATATTAATATCTTGTCTCTTAATTCCCATTCTTTTCTGAATTCTTCGAACGAAAAAACAATGCCTTTTGAGAATACCTTTAAAGATAATAGCCGATAAATGCTAAATTTAATGATTTACACATGATAAATTTTTAAATATTTTCTTCAGTTTTTGATATTATTAAATGTGAAATTTGACTTTACAGTTTAAAAAAAGATCTGTCCTCATCATTTAAATCACTGTGTTCTGCTTTAAGTTGTTCTAATTGAAGAATTGTAACAAAAATCGGAAATGACCATATTTATACTTTCTGTATTTTCTTTTAATTATTACTAGTCTCTAGGCCCACTGCTTCGTCTCTATCTATTTGCTCTATATTTTTGTAAAAAAAAGCAAAACGTATATACTCCTAAGTCATATAGTTTTTATATTCAACGCATAACAGATTTAAACCTTAACACTCTACTTATTTAGAATTCTACATTATCCGGATAAAGGATATTTTTACTGTCAATGTTTGGAGTATTTATGTTAAGGTTTGATTCCAGCTCTCGAATTTGGATAAATGTAATAGGTCATGGGAGAAATATGGTGTTCCTAGGCTCATAGTAATGTTTTTAAGAGTTTTATTTTAACTTAAAGATTAACATTGTCAGGAAAAGGAAACCTAAAGGCTTCTTAGTCTCAGATACTTAATCTCTCTGACTTTTTTAATATATTTATTGGTAGTAATTTCTCTCATCAGCAAAAAAAAAAAAAAAAAAAAAAAAAAGGCTCTCATTTTCTAATGCCAAGAAGTCAAATTTAATATATGTTAAAATAACTGAGTGACCAAAGAAAAATGGTAAATGGCAAAATGCTTTTTTTTTTAGAAATTTTTTGAAATACTATATTGATTGTTGATCACACTTGTTCTGGTTCTTATTGTCTTCTATGAATTGGATATTTCGAACAATGCACGAGAATATGGTCAATGTCATTTTTCGGTTATAGGAGAGACAATAAGGATTGTCATAAATTCCAAGTAAGGCTGAAGTAACAACCATCCGGGGTAATTAGATTTGTCGTTTTTGCGTTTTCTCTTTTATTTTTTACACATGGAGAAACGGGATTTAAAGACAAGGCATCCTCTAGAGATATTTGATAATTTTTATTTTGATAAGTTTAGTGTACATAATATGAAGCGATATTTTTTTAGTAATATGCAATATTATTTTCAACTACAATTCTTTCAAAGTATGGGGTTGGCTTCACTACTCTTTTAGAGAATGAATTCAGCTTTCCATTCCATAAAATACTTGAATGCCTTGAAATCAAAACTAACGCGAACTTTTGATTTAATTTTACTCTAATTGGACTTTTCTTGGTTATTTTATGAATAATTACCAGTGAATTGAAAGAATAACTTTTTAAGGATTGACAGACATAGAAACTGGTCACTTTTTTTCTGGAATTGAAAGGTCATTTATGGCTTGACAAATAGCTAAAGCTTTTACCATAAGTTGAAATTAAATTAATTCGATTATTGGAGGATTATAATAATAAGACATTTTAAAATCTTTAATAGAATTTAATATAATTCAATTACGAAATTTTGATAACCTCACAAAAACAATTTTCATGAAGTAAAATACAATGGAACGATTGGGAATGTATTTTTTGACTGAGTTTATTTATTTATTTATTGTGGAAATATTTTAGTTTTTGTTAAAATTTTATTATCTACGTTCACACACATTTAGAAGCTCTTATATAGACATAATTGGCCACAATAAAATTTTAAAAATACTAAGATATGAGAGAAATTAAGTTAAAAAAAAAACTCAAGAAATTTCAACAATTTTAAAAGGCAGCATTTACAGATGAATTACGGCAAGCACACATTAATAGAAACTACATAACAATGATAAACTATATAAACATTGGAACTAGCAAATTCAATTCAACTTTTGTAAAAATATGTTAAAAAAAATTAGGAAGAAAGGAATTTAACTTCAATATTGGCAAAAACATGACAGCAATAGATGTAATTTAACAGAAAATGTGTTTAATATTTCAACGGGAAAAGAAATAAAATATATTTGAATTAATATGGAAACACAATTAAGTATAATCAAAGAAATAGTTATACAGAAATGAAACTTATGTCACTAAAAGTTAATTTTTTAAAAAAATTTTAGGATGATGAAAATTTAATTTTTTTTGTGCAATTAATTGCTTAAAATGTATAACGAAAAATGTAAAATCTTTTAATTCCGGTTTCGATCATTTTGGAGGATCGTAGAAACCTGTTAATAGCTCGTTAATACTTTCTAATTACTAAGAAACGTGGGTACCAAATTTCGTTTAAATCCAACAAGGGGTGTAGAAATTTGCCAATAAAATATCGATCTGGTCCTGTCATGATCAAATTTTAAGGACAAAATAAATATCGTAATATTCTACAGACGGGTCTGCAGAATTTCCTGCTTGGGGATCATAACATATTCAATCTATTCTAAATTAATTGGCGTTTAATAATGTTTTCATCTGGTGGACAAGTTTCGAAAACTGGATTCAGAGATGAGAAATGCTTTTGCTTAATGACAACCAGTAATATACTGACGTGATCCAAATGATGTCCACGATGCTGAGAGAACATGCGTCGACAACCCTGAAAGGATGGAAACGGTAATATAGGCGCAAACAAACAAACGCCTCGTAAACGAGTTTAGGCGTTTTTGGCTTGATTCCTCGTCGCCTTTCTGTCCACGATAAGAGAGTTAATGATCCAGCTGCTCTAGGCAAACCGATAATAATCCTCTCCCTTGGGAGCATCCCGCTTAAATGAGAAGTTTCGGAGATAAATTGGTGGCCTCACGTCAATAGTGACTTCATGCTCGGCTTGAAGTCTCACTTTAATATACGCTGGGTTCCGCCCATTTTTCCTGCATCCATCATTGATAAATCGGATCATTTTATGAAGAGAGAGGTAGAAATTTATTTAAATATTACAGACATAATAGTTTATATTTTCTAGACTGCAAAACAAAACAATGGATTATGAATGTTATGATTCAATGAAAAGTTCAACACAAAAATTCATGTTGTGTATTCTTTGACATTTTTTATAACTACATTTCTTTGTCAACCAATTAAAAAAAATGCAGAACGAAAGTATGTTTTTGAGAGTCAAAATTTTAATAAGAAGAACGCTCTTCTCGCCACAGAATCTTCGGTAGTTAAATAATCAATACATATACAGCAGACTGGTTTAATTTCAATCATTTTTATAACAAAGTTCAATAATATTACATTTATTCAAAAATGTAATTTATAACGTATTGTACGTCATGTAAAATTTACAATAAAGTAAATGTAACGTTTTGTTTGTATCATTTTATATATTTTCTGAATTTGATTTTTATAATCATTTTCTAATTTCTGAATTTGATTATTTCTTTTTGATTATTTTTTGCCCCAAAACATTTTTAATTTATAGTTTTTGTTTTTTCAGTGTGAAATTATATAGTTTTTAAAAAAAATATTAGGACGCAGGGTTTATTTTTGTTAAATTAATACATTTTTAATTAGAGAAAAGGTATTTGAAACCAGGAACTTTCTTTTTTTTTAATTTTATTTTAGTAATTTCTTTCTCTTAATTAATAACCAGCCACCAACAATAATTTTCTTGTCTTCCAGAAACCCTTCCAACGTAAAGGAAACACATTATTATTTAAAAAATTGTATTAATTCTATTTAATTTTGAATCTTAACATTTGCTTGGAATAAGTTAAGTTAGTTATTTGATTAACTTTCTGTCACTATAAACAAAATTTGAAAAAACAAGGAGTGTTCACAGGTAAATGCAACAAAAATAACTCTCATATATGCTACCAAAGGCGAACAAAAATTCCTTTTCCATGACGAAAATAAAAATGGATAAAAAAGTACCCTTCTTAGGCAAAGACATTAGAGACACGCATTGGTCAATGCTTTTCGCTTGCACAGATGTTTCAGAAATAGAGATACAAATGTTAGGCATACATCGTAGAAAAAAATCCTTTTCGCTATAAAAAAACGAATGGAGGAATGGGCCACTTCAAATTTTCTTTGTACGTAAATTATGGAAAAGAAATGGATAAACCAGATAAAATTTTCAATTCAGATTTAATGAAATTGAATTTTGTAACATTACAATAAACCACTTGAGTGAATAACCTCAAAAGTCATGCACAGATATGATAAGTATATCATAGCATCAATATCAAATCTTTGGACTTAAATGTTCAAATGACTTGATGTCCAAAGTTCAAATGTTATTATTTACACTGGTGCATTGTTTGTCTGTTGTATATTTGTATTACATTAAATCTGTGTTGAATATTTAATTAGAAATACCTTTTCTTTTACATAATTCAATTTTTACCTTAAAATTTTTACGTTTATTTACGAGATATTTTGTATACATGCATACGAACGAATTCCAGATTCTGAATATATAAATTGAAAATCTGAAAGGATTGGAAAATTCTTGCTTTAATATACAGGATATGAAATCTTTTCAATGTGAAATCTTTTCACCGTGTCCGTATTTTTTTAGTCCAACAAATAGGGCAATTAATAGAGAAATAGTGATTTTACTTTCGCTTGTAGTCAAAATAACACCAAAGAAGGAAAAAGTGAAATGTGTTGTTTGATTCCATGAATTCAAATCAAACGTTCTGTTCATTGTCATTTTTGGGTTTATGTAAGGGACAGGGTGTTTTTAACATCAGTTGAAGATATTGATAAGCTCATAGTTAGGATCACCGGTGATATGTATAGTATGACAACAGAAATATTGGACAATAAATGTCGAGAAATGAAAAATTTCCTTGAAATTCTTCCAGTTACCAAGAATATTCACTATCGAATTTATTGGTTTTTATTTATAAATGTCTTTGCAATATATCGAAAGAACCATATGCCAAATTAGAAAAAGTTTATTGTGTTCGCGTGCGTGTGTGTGTGAGTAAAAGAAGGGCGGGAGTTGATCATACAAAGACCATCAGAAAAAACTGCTGTTATTTTGTACATTATTAAAGATATAAATCTGCATTTTTCATAATTTTTCTTATTTGATCATCTTTTTCAGAAGGGTGCTGGATTATTGATTCAATTAGGAATCCATAGAATACTTCTTAATACTATTGTTAAAGTATTAAAATAATATTTTTTGAACTATATGTAATTTTTAATATGTAATTAATATTCTTCCAGTTCAAGTGTAATCAGGAAAGATTTTATGACTACCTTATATCGTAAACACCAAATAATTTTCATTTCAACAGAATTTTTAAGTTCCACTATTATAAATTAAGCTATTAGAAACTGCACCTGTTAATTGCTTACTTTTAATTATTCGTTATCACTCTTAGATATTAATGAGATTAAGAACTATTCTCTTTGGTTTGATTTTATAGTACTTGTTAATTTACAGAACCTTTTCGTCCGTACTCCTTTGTTTATCAGTCAGTTGCGTTTCCTTTTATTCGTTGCTGAATAACCTGTTTCAATTTTTTGAAGGAACTTATTTTTTCACTCGAGAACTATTAGTATTCTTATTGGCTCTTAAGTGTCATATACTTGGGAACACGAGGAATATAAATTTGCATTTCACTTGCTATGACATCGGCATTGACGGAATTAGATACTACAGAAAATATAAGCATGAGAATATTTCGATAGCTCGCCAAGAAGACTTTTGTTAAATATTAATCATATTGAATATACATGAGACAATTTAAGGCAATATTTTTTGGATTTATGTTATAATCTCACAAGAAATACCATTACTACTGATTAAATAGTAAAAATATAGTCTTTGACAATAACAAGTGACAGAGTGATAGAATAATAGATAATACAGGTGTCCACTCTAATCGTAGATAGGCATATTATCAGAAGATGTATGGAACTACATCGTTAATTTCAACAAACAATTAGATTTATTAAGATGGAGCAACTCAAAACAGCGCAAGACTGAGAAGTTACCCATTACTGATGGGACTCAGCTTTTATACATATATAGAATGTTCGAGAATAATCCAGTTTGAAAATTTAAGAAAGATCTATAATCTTCTAGAGCTTAGACAAACAGTAGATAATATTTTAAATAAAAGAATTCCAGGCTTTCGATAAAACACCGTGACTGGGATTTGAACTACAGACCAACAGAACTGAAATGCTCTGCCAACTAAGCAACGGCGATTGCTAGTTATTCTTATATTATATTATATATACTTCGGACTGGAAAAAGATTCCATATAATGCAAATAATTCCATTTTATAATGCAAGTAATTATTTTTTATGAATAATCATATGAATTATGAAATATATTGCTAATTTTTAATGCTATTTTCTTGTTTTATTTGGTAAAATAATCATAATACACTAACATCTGAAACAAAAACAAAAAAGTTATAGTCTTTTGCAACTAAAATTGACCAAATTATTTAGGGATTTTTTTAATTGTTTTTTTATTTTAAATTTACCCCGAACAAATGCCGCCTGCTAAAGCTGTAATATAAATTATCTAAAAGCGTCTGAAATAGTAATATTTAAATTTTTATACATTACTCAACTTTAATTTAATTACAACCTTTTTGTTTGTTTATTTAAAAAGTAAATAGGTCAAATATTTTACTAAATGTGACTAAAAGGACAGGCGGATTGTATAGAAATTTAAACCTCCAAATTTTTCTGCAGTATTTTTATTGGCTATTAATATAAAACATAATAATTCTTTATTCATTTAGAGTTTTTATCCAACTGGAAGTACATGTATGATACAGAAATTAGCTTCTGGATTTTTAAAAACTCTTTTGGAATCTGAAGCACGTTAAAGCAAATTCGGTCTGTTAGACTAAAATACCTAGTTTATCTTGACACAGAGTAATTCAAGAATTCATCGTAAATTTTCCCGTTTCTTGGTTTTCTTTTCATATTTTTCTTTTATGGCTCTATTAACGTTATAATACATGATTTCTCAATTATTATTTTCATAATGTGAAGCAATTATGCTTTATGCTTTGCATATTATATGATAAATTATTATTTAAGACTAACCAAATTTTCTCTTTATTCCCATATACATACATATTAAAATTCATATTTGAACCTTAATTTGCTGTATCCAAAATTACAATCGTCAGATTGTAACAAAAGAAACTATGTTGTTATACTGTTCTATATATTAGGGTTTCTTATTAATATTTAAATAGTTTTTATGAAATCGGGAGTATTATTTTGCTGATGATAAGTGGAATTTTACTCTGCCGGTAAAAAGGAGGGCTTCTGAAGCTTTTATTAAATTTTTAAAATTTAAAGATAAAAATCAATCTTTAAATATAGGAATTAATATACTTTTATGAGTATTTTCTTTACAGTGTCAATAAGCACAAAACTCTTCATCATAATTTGTAATTACACAAATTCAGAAAAAATAATTAATCTATGAGAGGGGAAAAGTTATTTTTTTAAGCAAAACTATGATTTTTATTGATTGAAATAAAAAACAATAACTCTAACATTTTCGAAAGTGTTGTTGTTAAAATGTACACCCCCCTCTCTTCCCCCCTCCCATTGTCACTATTCAACTATGCAAAGTTTCTTTATCAACTGAAACTGCTTCTTAAGATTAAACATTTTTCTTCAGATTTAAACTTATTTAATATGTAAACCTATTCTTGAGCAATGTTCAGACTTTTAGAAAATACAATCTGTCTTAACTGTTTGTAAGCTAAATAAAATAACTTTTAAAAACTAATATGCATTTCTAAGTGGATGTATGTGCTAAAAGAATCTATTCAAAAGAGAAATTCCTTTTCGGTAAAACATTAATTATTCGAAAACTTTATCCTAATATTTTATTTAATGTATTGCTTATTTGTTGAAATACCTATCGTTTGCTCGGTATTTAAAATCTTTTCAAGTTTATTATTTTTATCTTAAAAACTACTTTTCATAAAACCTTATAATGCGCAAAAATACTTTTATCATCTAACATTTTTATTGAATTCTGTTGTCTACTTTCAATTAAAATTAGAATATCAATTGAACTAGATGATTTTTTTAAAAAAAAACGATGGGTAATTTTTTCGATAAGTTGTTAATATTTTTTTATTAGTATTGCAACATGTGTTTACAAATACTGAAGTATACGAAAGGTTGTCTACGTTTGAGTGATTGACTTTAGTATTAAGCATGGTTATATCAATGCTTTGAAACCTATAAACACTTTTGTCAAAAGATGTATTAAAATAAAAAATGAATTTTAAAAAAACGTTAATAGAGTAAATCAAAGTATAAAAAAACAATATTTTTGTTAATTTTCTAATTCATTGAATTGAATATTTTCAATATTGCATTTTGAAAAGTTGGCAGCATTTTTTCTCGTGTCTTGTATAATGTGCACAAAATTTGATTGAATTTGACCCTGCTGTTTAAAAGTAGATGTGAAACATACATATACACTTACATAAATAGTCGAAACGAATTTTATTTATAATAAGATTAGGCTACTTTTTACGCTTATCTCTAACCTTTCTTTAAATATTCTTTCTTTAATCGTGTATTATAGTAAAAGCAACATTAATGCTGCTTTCCTTTACGATTGATTTGACTTTATCAATTTCACTCAAAACAAATGATATTTACTTTATTTAATTTATTCCAAATATAAAAAAAAGATAAAGAAATTGTATAAAATCATGACATCAGAAGTTCTTAAATCTTTCTTCCTTTTCATAATTATATGTGGACACCCTAAACCATAAATACAGAATTTCCAAATATTACTGCAAAGAAAAAGATAGAACTAAACTCGTTTCGAATAATTTATGTATTTTATATCAAATGTTTGCTATTAGAAATGATCTATTCTTTTCAAAATTGTTCAAACTGCATATTGTAGTATTTATCTCTCTTTTTTTTATTTAAATAACTTAAAACCAATTATTTCTTACTTAAATTCTCATCTAATTGCATTTCAAAAGAAAAAGGCAAAACAATTTCATTGAAAAATATAATATTTTATTCAGAAAAAATATTAAATGTGTTTATTTACAAATGAATGGTACTTCTCCAGATTTATATAAATTCAAATTTAGACATTCTCCTTCTGTGTAAAAAAGAAAAGAAAAAAAAATCTTCAAAGCCTGAAAGACATGTTAGTCAGGTTAATAATTTGCAAAATTGAAATGAAACAAAACTTCTTATCTTGGGAAATATGAATAAAGCAATAAATATAATGAACCCATTTTTTAAAGAAAATAAATTATAAAGAAAATCAAAAGTTATGCGAGTAAGACCGAGATTAAATGGAAGTGAATAGCAAAAAAAAAAAAAAAAAAAGTCAAATGTTTACAATAAGAAATTTTATTTTATATCACATCAGATATTTTTTTTATTTAATAAATTGTCACAAATTATTTCAGTTTTAGTTTAAACCAAAGAAAAAAATAATTGAATTTACATCGACCAAATTTTACAATAAAATTATTCCATAGTTCCTAATATGGCAATTAGTGAATGAAAATAAAAGATTAATTAAATTATTTCATTCAATTATTTCAGCACATTTAAGGAAATGAAGATTTTAAATAAATGGAATATTACCTATTCTAGTCACACGCTGTACTTCAATTAAATGAAAATAATTTGAAATTTACATTAAGCGACTTTTAGGATTAATCTCGGTTCAATCTGATTATTATCTTGTTTCATTGCACATTAATTTCTGCATCATAATGGGATATTTTATTCTTGCAACTGGATTGTCAAAATCTGGATTTTATGTTTCTATGATTATTTGCATACTGAAACAAATTTTATTTAATTATTTTCTTGAAATTTTTTTAAAAAATGAATAATTTCTTTTTATTAAAATTTCTCGTGCATAAGCAACTTTAATATTTTAGACTCTCGGAATTAAAAAAAAGAGTTCATTTGAAATAGTAGAAGAAAATATCAGTTTTAAATTTAGCAGATTTGTTTATATTTTATTATTTGATTTTTTTATTATTATTATCTTAAACTGAGTCATATTTAACAGTTTGTAGTTTAAAGTTTTCATAAGTATTTATTTCTTATTAATTAGCCCTCATTTGTTTCTTTCTTTTAAAATAAATTTATTTGGTAATAAATATATACTTCAACAAAATTTTCGAACCACTTATCTATTCAAAGAAAAAAATACAAATGTTAGTATTAATAAATACTTTTTCTTTTTTAATCATTAAATTTTTTTTACCTATTATTTTACAAAAATTCCCTTCCAAAAACACACACAAAAAAACCCTTTATTCAGAGAATTGGTTGAGTCTTTTATTTATGTATTATGAATCTTAATTTTTTAAAATAACTAAAATTGTTTATCATACTGAACAGTGTGTAATTAAAAAGATTCAAAGAAAGTGATATAAATTTTACGTACACTATCCACCTGTTATGTTTCAGGGCAGTAGTATCTGATCGAAGAGTAATAACTCTACTTTTACTTATTTTTAACCTTTATATTCACGAACCAGATTCACAGAAAAGCACGGTATGTATAGCTCCTTAAGTGCTCTCCAACTTCACGGAGCAACTCGTAATCCAGAAGAGCATCCAGATTGGTTTCCGTGGAAACACGTTGGGCCGTCCACCGTCGAATGGGGAGGGTCCTTGAGAGTGACGTCACGGGAACAGCAATCCACGCTACTCGCACTGTTCTGTCAGGCCGCAGAGGAACAGGCGCCTTCGTCTCAATCGCCACCGTTCTGATTTTGTTTTTTAATCCCAACGATTTTTATTGACCTCCTCAAGTCGCCAAGTGTCGCCTCCTGTTCCATAATTGAATTTTCGAAAAGGAGAGCTCATCCTTCAAACCAAAAGACTTGCTTGCTGTTTCTTTTTAGTTTTATTAAGCAGTTTTTTTCTTGTTTATTTTCGGTATCTGCAATGAATGTCTGGTACGTGTTGCGATTAATCTCAGAAGAAGAAGAAGCAATGAATTCTTTTCTTGAAGACAAGGTAAAGTTTTGATTTGCTTGAAAAACTGCTCATGAAGAAAATGCTGAGACTGAGAATATAATAAAGAGACAAATTCGTTTGGTCTCTTTATCGTCATTAAAACCTTCTGGAATCCAAACGAAACTTGCAGTTTTAAGAACTTCAGAATCATTTTTTCAGTAAGAAGAAAAGATAATATTTCTAGAAGAAAAACAAAAATAATTGACTTTCCTTTAATATTCTACTGATAACAAGCATATTAAAATTTCACATCTTAATCAAACATCGTTGTTCAAAAGTTCGCAGATCCTGTGACGCTAAATATATATTCCTGATTAACTAAGCGACGAACTAAAGAAGGAAGTGTTGCTTCTAAAGCCCAAAATACATACACAGAAAAAATTATTTACCTATAAAAAAGCTAGGTCTATAAAGCAGTTCAAAATCGACTCCTCAAGTAGACTTCATTTCATCAAAACACTTACTGCTATAAATGAAGTATTTGCTGAAGTGTTGATTAAGTGAAAACTTTCCTACATGGTGATGACTGCAGGGGGTAGACGAGGACTTCGGCCGGATCCCCATCGGTCCCCTCCGGCGGGGTCTCTGGCCACAAGTCTGCAGGACATAAAACCATATTGTCCGCCCATGCTGTTTCGTAAGTAATGATTTCATTCTGTCCAGTGTGTGTACTTCTTTTGAATGCAATATATGCATATAACTTGATTAGTTATGGGAGTTGGGGTTTTAATGTGCTTCGAGTTTCAACTATAAAACCGTGAAATCTCACACAATGAGTTTTTTGAGACAGTTGATATTTACAATTTATTTATTCTCTGCACGTAATCTGTTTTCAATGTAATTTTCGTAAGAAATGAATATGCCTTGAAAAAGTGTATGCATTAGTATTTTGATATGTAAAAACGTATTTCTGTCATGCAAAATTTGTTGTGGTGAAAATTTACAATCTAAATTTGTCAAATACCGAAATTTTAAAGGTTAATATTTTAAATTCAACCTAATGAAAAGTAATTTAAAAATATTTCTACTAAAATTTATATTTTTTCTTTATAAAAATTTTTCTAACATTTATTTTAAGAAATCTATTTCAATTTAAACTCGTTTCGAAAATTGTTATTATTTAAGAAAAATTGTGTTCAATGTGATGTTAACGAGATCCTTATATTATCATCTTAGGTTAAAATATTTATTGTTTTTCTATAAAAATAAACCATAGTTCATTTTTTTTGTCACTGATATTTGTCTATTTATTCATTTTATAATAATTCTGTTACTGTTAAAATTTTTTATTTTAAAAGCTTTTCGCCGAAATTACTTCCGATTTTTGTAAATGTAAACAATTGATAATAATAGAAAATTAATATCTTTTTTTAAATGTTCTTTGTGCGTAAAATTAATGGGTGGGAAAGTGCTTTTGCTATAAACATGTATTAATTTCACCGAGTAGACCCATTTGTCTGCATTGGCCATTGATCTAAATTTTTTAAAAAAATTATTTTTGTTCTGTCTCATTGAAATGCTATCTTATACAATCTGGACGCAAAGTAATCATTTAAAATTAATTTTTTTTTAATTTTAAAAGAATTTTTTTTTCTTTGAAAAGATAATAAAAACTTTACCTTAATATTTATGCAAATGTAAATATCATACTAAATTTCTTAAATAAAGGTAAATTATCTAATAAAATTGTAAAGTATCGTAATGGTTTTATTTATTGTAGAAGTCTTGTAATTTAGGAATGCTTTTCAATTTTAAAAAAATTAAGGACAAAGATTTATTTAGTCATTTCCTAATATTTTTGTTAAAGCATTATTTTTTTTCTGGTAGAGAGAAATCTTTATTTCCAGTGTCCTTTAGCATTATTTTTTGCGATCAATATATATATATACTATATCTTTTATATTACTCTTATTTTTTATTCATATAATAATAAATATGTTTCTTAAATAGAGAAAAAATAATTTATCTGAAAGAATTGTTTGGAAAAAACCTTTCATGGACGTTTGAAATTATTCTAAAAAATAAGAAAATATTTATAACTGCTTTTTAAGCATATATTTCACTTTTATGTGTAATTATAACTATTAATTTAAATGCAAATGTTCTAATATTCTCAGGACCCATTCGGAATTATAATTTTTGGAAGTGTACTGTTTAAATTTTATTGTTTTTTTTTATATTCAAATCATTATATAAAGTAGATTGTGGGTGTTATTGTCCAGAAAGTTTCAATTAAGACATTTTTAAATAGTGCAATGATTTAACAGTTAAAATAAGTCTGTATTTGTAAAACGAATTATAGTTATGAAGATTTTTTTTAACAATACAGTCGTTAAGTTTAAGCTTCATTCTAATATATTTTGATTTATATCTAACAAAAATAGCTCGTGTTTTGTAATTAAGTAGAAGACTTTCCTCGCATGACTTAACAAAATATTATTTGAACGAATACTAATACAAAAATGAAAGTAAATTGTTCGGTTGGTTAAACGCATTTACAGGTTCTTTCTCAAATAATAAAATAAACAAGTTTTAACATAACATTTTTAGACTGGTATACAATCTATAAATTACAAGATACCACATTAGTTCATTCAAAAAAAGGGGGAGGAGGAGAGACTAATATTTAAAACTGTTGATATAAGACAGAAAGGCAGGCATTCTTTCCTTACATTACGAGATATAAAAATCGTTACACGCAGAATGCAATGGCTGATGCATTCAAATTAATTGAATGAAATGTAAAATATGATGCTACAATGTTTCAGACTAGAGGATAGCTTTTTTTTCTTCACCTGAAAGTTTTTAAGTTTCATTCGATGTCTTTTAGGCATAGAAATTACGAAATTATAATTAAAATGGAGCGTTTGGCATTACCTCTCTAAAATATTTAGTCAGGGTTTTTTTCTTAGCAGGTGTCGGAAAAATAAGCAGAATTTTTTTCATTTAAAATTTATATTAATGATATATGCGTTATATTATGTTATTCATTTAGATGTACGTAGAAGTTTACTTAATTTGATTTAAGTCAAAATGTAATAAATAAATAAAATTGTTGACTGAATATAGCATGCCTAGACAAAGTATGATATATTTGTCCTCATTTCACGAAATGTACTTTAAAAAAATCGATATTTTTTATAAAAAAAAATATAAAACGGGGAATTAAAGTACAACCCTAAATGCTATTCATTTTATCCGTTAGAAATAATTAGTGTGGAAATTGCCTCTTCTTTTTACTCTAAAAAGAGTTTATATTCTTCATTTTGAGTTTTTTACAATTTAAATTCATTTTCTTAATACAAAAATGTTTCACTTAGACGAGAAATCTTTGTCTTGCTGTATTGTACAGATTATGCTAAGTAATTTACAACTTATCTTGGGAAAGACTGCAAATTAAAACAATACAATTATAGCAGTTCTGTTATCATCTGAAAGAGAACAATGAAACTTTAAATAATAATAGAAAAGTCGAACTTAATTATTATTTTCATCTATTATTTCGAGTTAATATCAATATTTAAGAGACTTTATTGGAGCCATGCCTAGTTTTTGGTTATTTTTATCTTTTGTATTGAAATAAGAAAAAAATTTCATCTTAAATTAAGGTTTATAAATTTTCTTGATTGGCAACTGCTTTTGGGTTGAGGAAAAATTTGCAAGGAACCAATGTTCAATGGAATTGGCATGGGGGGTGACAACGGTGGTAGGGATTCCCCGGGTTTTGATTTTAGAAAATGCCAAAGAGACAAAATGTTAATATAGTTATTTGAAGAAAAATATTATGATCCGCGAGACGTTTGCAGAAAGTCTCTGACGATACTGCAAAAATTAATGATGCAGATTCAGTTAATTACAATTGTTAAGTAAAGTTAAATAAGTCAAGAATATTTTCTTAATTGTCTTTGCTTACGAATATTGAAGAATTCTTTCAGAGTTTTCTTGGCCTTATTTGAGGTCGCGACCTACAGCGTAAGAAGCCTCGACTGTTTAATAAAGTAAATAAATGTTTTACAGACTTATTAGCTGCCTACAGTTCGATTATTAGACAGTCTCTCTGACAATACAAAATGTTTTTATTATGAAGCATCCCCTACATTAAATATAGAGCATACCACATCATCGAGAATATCTGTTAATTAAATGCATTCCAATCTGAAACATCGGAATTAAATATACTGATTTTTCTTATAACCTGTTGTCATTTGAAGTGGTTTTTCCTTCAAAGAGGAAAATTTTCGAAACTGTGAAAGATATGATATTGTAATAAATTTTGTTAAATTTATAATAAATTAATAATGCGAAATAAATTTGGTACTGAAATGTTTTACATACATTTATCATTCGTAAATTTCGAAATATTAAGTGAATTAAAAGTATCTATTCCAATATTCCAACAATTTTCTCAAAGAGGAATGTTGAAAAATACGAAATTATCAAAATATCAAATCATCAGAATGCAATTAATAGAAAATAATTATTGAATATTAATTTTGTATATGTACCCTATAAAGAAAATTTTGATTTCATTTAGAGAAATGTTTCTGTAAAAAATATTAGTTCTCAAAGAAAGCAAAGTGCTTGAAAGCAATAGCATATTTAAGTCTCATAGGAACAATAAAACATTATTTTCATTTCTTATTCATGAAAACCTTATTTAATTTAAATTTACAAAAAAGAACAATATTCTGATACAAATTATAATGACATTTCTTTTTTATTAATCACACACTGCATCGAGTGAATATTTGATTATAGACAGCTTAGTTGTTGCAATTTTAGCTCCATATTATTAAAAAATTTGCAATGTCTTTAATTAAATTTGTAATTAAAAATCTTTAGAAACATTTTTTTTTCTTCCTCGATAACTTCGAAACGTATTATCGAATAAAACCATGTTTACGCTACTTTAACCTTCTGACTCCTGAAGGTAGTCAAAACCTAGTAATTATGGCCAGGTTAGATCGGAATAATAGTTAAATGCTTAAAATATACAAAATAAGCTTTACGGCGATATTAATTTTATTTCAATAAAATATTACTTTAATTTAAAAAAAATCATTTATTTTTCAGCAACGCTTTTTACTATTTCAGTCTATGAATTTATAATCATGAGCTTTTAGATGGTATTAAAGGGGAGGGATATTTTAGGGAGAGGGATTGCACCCTATCGTTGCTTTATAGTTTAGAGCAAATTTTATAAGTAAAGTTGAATCAAATCTGAAACATTATCATGCTTCGATGCTCCGGATCAAAAACTCAAATCTTCTTTAATTTTTTTTTAATTTTTATTTTGGCAGGATGTAAAAAGTAAATATTTCCACACAAAAAAAAATGCACCAAGAAATTCGAATCATATTGCCTACACACCAAGAGTTTTAGCATTTTGATTTCTTTTGTGTTTTTTTAAATTTCTCAGCTTGTATAATTTCAAAACGCAAGTATTAAAATAGTAAACATTATTTTAATATTTTTTCATTGAATAAAATTCTTGTTTTAGAATATAGAATTCCGTAATAGTTTTACATGAACTAAATGTGCGTGTTTGAGTGGAAGGAGGGAGACGCGTTGACATCGCTTTTGGTGATGTCGGTGGCACAATGCACTCTAGGATGTTCAAAATCAAAAACTCTATGCTTAATACTTTATTTTTTAGTTTCTTTAATAAATTATAATCCAGATATTTTGATTATCCATCCGTTTATTGATTTTCATAATTGAGAATACGCTATTTACAGGGCTTTTCAAATTTGAAAATTTTTAAAAGATATAATTTCTTATTAAAGCTTGCAGCTCTTTATAATTAAAATCCTTATTTTATAAGCTTTTTTTTTATTTGTAATGGACGATATTTTAATATTACCTAATTTAGTCTTGTTGGTCATAGTTATTAGATACAATTACTTGGGGAATTGTACGCTAACTAAAGATAATTAATAAATAACCAGATTTATTAGAAGAAATTGTGAGATTTTTATTATTTCCTTTGAATATAAATTTAATTAATTGATTTATTACTAATGGGGGAAAATACAATGCAACAAAATCGTGAATCCATTCGTCGTTACATTCTACATCAATATATGGATGTATGAAATGAAGATTAGTATGAAAACAAAGTAAATTGTCATCTAATTTAAAAAGCTTATATAATGCAGTTTTTCCGGTAAAATAAAAAATTAATGCACTTGACGAAAAATTTTATAAAAAAAATTCCAGAGAATTCATAACAAACGAGCTAAATTTTAAGAAACTATATGCTGAATTGAATGAGATACTTTAAGTGCAACAGTATTGGCTTTAACCAAAATTACTCTCTCTTTGATATTATTCAAGCAGCTTTATTTCCATCGTGTCAAAAACTATAATTTTTTTAAAGAATCATTTAATTTATAAGAATCAACAGTGTTTAGTGAACTGCAATTTTTTTTTTCAGCAACTATTCCTAAGTGCGCCGGTTGTGAACAGCCTATCCTGGACAGATTCATTCTGAAAGTTCTGGAGCGCTCGTGGCACGGGAAATGCCTCAAGTGCATCGACTGTCAAGCCCAACTCGCCGACAAGTGCTTTGCCAGAAATGGACAGGTCTTCTGCAAAGACGACTTCTTCAAGTGAGTGCATTTATCGCGAGTTTCGCGGAAAACTCAAAACATTTTTTTTTAAAGTTTTACATCAAATAATTACATATTTTCAAATCATTCATTTGTTGTTAATATATTTTAAATCGGTTTTTTTTTTGTTATTTAATTCATAAAAAGTATCAATTCTAAAAATATATATGTTCAATAGGTAATTTTGAAGAAAATTTTTAATAATAATTCGCCTAATTCATCTTTTTTTTTTTGGTGTGGTGAAAATGTTGTTATTTTTAGATGGCAGATCATTGATCCCATTCAATAATTTTAGAAAATTTTTAATTAATATCAGCTTTACATAAAAGCCTTTTAATAATTAAATTAAGAGGTGAAAAATTTCAGAATCTTTGTACCTTAAGTTCTTCTAAACTTTCTTTCAAATTCGTACTCCCAACAATATGCCATAATATTCAAAGTGCCGAATGTTGTAAAAGTATATTTATTCTTTGGATACTTGCAAAATTTAAATGTGAGATTAAAATTTTTAATGTTTTCCCTTGAAATATTTTGATATAATCGAGTCTCTATTTCGCGAAGTCTCATCCTTTTACTTAACCATTTATTGTAAAGAAAAATCGAGAATTTTAGTATGTAAAATTATAAAAACGAGGGGAAACAAGAACTGAAAAAAAAAACTAACTAATCTGTAAACGTAAACTTTACAAATTCTTGCAAATATTCTAAACTGTACCTAGAATCTTTCTTTATTATAAAAAGCATAAAAGTATCCATATTTTTGTAAAGAGTAAAACACAATTTGTAACATAATCTGGAAACTATTATTCCCTTTGTATTATATCAAATATAGGAAGCATGTTTTCGTGTGAAGTTTTTTTAGTATCATTATCAATTCCATCACTCGCTGTAATTTTTTCATTATACTTCGCAAATTTAGCAATATGTGATACTCCATGGAATAATATGCAACAATCACAATGTCCTTATCATTAGAAGAAAATTAGACAGCTCTTACTTTCTTTAATAGCTCCAATTATTTTCACATGCTGCCATTTTTCACGACAGTGATAGAGAATTTTTTGAGGGGAGGGGAGGGGATTAGACAAATGAAAAATCATAAAAAAAGTCTAAAAAATTTTAAAAAAATCAAAATTTTTAACGAAAAACCAAATTTAGTCCGAAAAATTTCATTTACAGATTCTATTTTCGTAGCATGGATAATAAACAACTTGTAAATGTCATTCAGACGCAAGATTCTGTTGAAAATTCGTTAAACGGAAGTTCGATGACTGGCGATAACTGAATTTTACTGTGTTTTTATTTAAATAAAGCAAAAATGCATACATAATATAGGAATTCCTATTATAATCAAGATTCTGAAAGCAACAATTTGTAAGAAAGCCAAATGAAATGCGTTTTTTTCTACAGTATTAAAGTGCAAAGTGGATTTGAGAAAGAAGTAAAATAATCTGAAATAAAAATTCTTCTTTAAGTGAAAAAAAATGTCTTTTCCACTTTTCTAATGTTGTTCAGCAAGATCCCGGAATCAAAAATAGAAAGGGAGAGAGAAATCAACAAAAACTCTTTATTAAATTAGACGCATAGAAAATCTAATTAAAATAAAGCATTAATTTAGTCGAACTTAATTTAAGTTGTTTCTGAGGCTTCAATATATTTTTCCCCTCCTTCCCAAACTTCATTGAACTATTTCCTTTCCTTTGCAACTGATCTTACAGAAAAACTAATTGCAAAATATTGATGAGAACATACTGTTTCTAAAGTAATTACTATTTTCATTTTTTTTCTTACAAGAGATAATGAAATTTAAATTTAGTTTCATAAAGTAATTTTTTTTCCGTGAGCCGAGATGTGTAAATTTGGATGAATGAAAGTTAAAGATTATCGTTTCCTTTCATAGAAGTAGCCTTGAATTATTTATTTTTTTAAGGGGGCATAAGGATTACTGAGCAAAATTGAAGGGTGCATGAATTTAATTTGACGTTTTAAAAAAAGAACAGATTACACGTGTTGAAAAATGGTTTATCTTTTGATTAACTTCTTAATAGGGATTTAACCTTTTCTTTTCTGTGAAATACAGCGTTTCCAAATGTAGTTTTATGAGACTATGAATAAACAAATTTTTTATTTTATAATTCGATAAAATGAAAATATTGGAGGAAACTTCTTTAATATTGATCTTTGTTTATGCATATACTTTTTTATATATGACCAACTTTTATATGTTTTAAAATGGAAAGTAATGAACAAGAATGAATTTTTAAATGAACAGATGTTAATAAAAATTGTAAATAAATTCTTTGATTATAGTTTCTTTATGAATGAATTAATAAAAAATATACATAACTTAAGTGAATTGTTTTAAGTGTGTATCACTCAACATTTCAAACTCGTCAAAATATATTTTGTTAAAATATGATAAAATGTTTCAAATATTATAAAAAAAGATGGAATACAGTTGTAAATTTAAAAAAAAATCATCATCGAGATTAAACTCATACTAAAACTTATCTCTTTATAATAAATATTCGTTTCATTAATATTTATTTATGAAATGGTTGTAATTGATAGGAAGAACTTACCAACAGATGATTAGAAACGACAAGAAACTATCTTACTGCCATCTAGCGGTCAGAACAAGTATCAAATGCTCTAAAACATGCTGCTCAATGTTTAGCTGCCCAATATCGCTTACAAACAATCTAAATCAATGACCTAACTTTCAAGTTATGGATTTATATATATATATATATATATATATATATCTTACTTCCTAAGATGTCAGAATTTTCTGTTTTTGAGAAAGATAAAATCAGAAAATAAATAAGTTACGACTTTATCAGTTTTGGCAGTCCTTTTCCTTTGTGGTGGAAATAATTTTGTTATCATGTAACCTAACATTATATTTACAATATTTTGTATAAAGTAGAGTATTCTACACTATTAATTTTTTTTTATTTGTAATATTTCCTATTAATCTTAATTTTGGTTCGGTTCACTACAGATAGTGAAGAAACTCCCGAAAAAGTATTCCTCTATTTTTCTAAATAAAAATGATATTTTTTTATAGTTTGAATTATAATACTACTATAGAGACTATTTTAAATGCAAAATATTTCTTAAAAGGACTAATAAAATTTAGGAAAGAACTTTCCTTGTCTTAATAATAAATTCAAATATCTAAGTAAAATTTTCAAATTATATACGTAAAGGGATTTTAAATTAATGTAATTTGTAATTTTAAACATTACACTATTGATTCAAGTGTCCAATCCATTAGATATTTATTTTTTATTTCTCTAAAAATAAAGATAAAGCAACAAATTTGATTATATATTTATGAAAAATGGTCAACAACTCAAAACTAATCAGTAAGACACTTTATAAACTGTAATTACAAAATGATGTACGCGAAAATATATTAGAAATGGGTTTCTCACTGTAAATAATCAGTTTTATAATATTTTTAAGGAAAAAAAAAAGGCTTTTTCTTTATTGCAGAAAATTATATTATGAAACAATCTTACTATATATGTATATAATTCTAGAATTCCGAAAAGAAATAAATACCAGAAACCAGAATATACCAGAAGCTGTTTTTTTTTTTAAAATACAAAAGCTGAAAAATATTATAAATTAAAAACCGCAAATTTATAAGAAATTAATCAGCACGCCATTGATCGTTTTTTCCTTCGGTAAAGTTTGTTGAATGCTTTCGTATGATTACGTTTCTGCATTTTAATTATTTTTAGGGAAATAGTATTCTGTGTTTTCAGTAAATGTTTATTTAATTTAAAAGAAGATGCAATATTTACTGGCTGTTATAATGTCTATATTAAATGCTTTTACACGTAACTTATTTGACTTAATTTAATACACAAAAGGCTATATTGTTTAATATTGTTAGCCAATGAAAGGAAATTTTATTTTTAAATTACCGACATTTTTCAGCTTTTTTCACCTTACTGTTAACATATTTTTAATAACTTGTTGATATCGGCATGGTTCCAGGTTTCATAAATATTATATCCTTTGATAATAAGAAAATTGGCTGTTTAATTATTTGTCCTAAAACTTTCACTAAAACTCATTTTACTCCAGTATTTATGAACAAAATTTATACACCTTTTGAAAGAGACTCCCCTACAACGCAAGAAATGCAGCTCTTGTAATAGGAAAAAATACATGCTATACACATCCCTAAAATGTAACTGAGCATATTTATGGAGAAATGTTACGTAATTAAAACTTCCAACTTCACTGCTCATATGACAACACGAAATAAGTTTCACATTTGTCTCTCTGAATTAAAAAAAATTATTAAGAATGTGAAAATTATCTTATTTATTTTATGATATTGTTATCACCACAGTATGACTACTAGTCATAATGTTTTTCATTTCGGTACACGGCAGTCCACTACATTTGATAATGGACAATGGTTACAGTTATTGTATATCAAATCAACTGTTGATAAGTACATGTGAATGTCATATGCGAAAAACATTTAGTTTATATTACCACTCAATTCAATACCAATGAGCACATAAATAAACGCATTTTTTTAGAAGAAATGTTTTATATTTTAATTTAAAAATCATTTATATAACATGTTGTCAAATATAAAATTCTCTTAACATATAAAACGTCCTCCCGCTGGTGTGGTGTGGTGTGGTGTGGTGTGGTGTGGAGAGGGGGGTGTCAGATCAGGTGTCGTCCTCGTCATCTGATCGCGGTTCAAAATTACGAGGTCCGTCCCAAAATAGCCCAAGTGTTGCTTAAAACGGGACGTTAATATAACTAAACTAAAACTAAACTAATCATAACATATAAATGTTTATTTTTAAATAAAATTTTAAAAAAGCAGTAGCACCAAATAATTTTTGAAACTTCGTATTTTCTCGAAGAACGACAGACAATTTTGAAAAAGCGCCAAAAGCTAATGTTAATTAGTGTCGAGTTTAATAGATATTTCATTATCGTACGTAAAAGCCGCCGAAAGCCAATTTTTATCATAAGTTGTTCGTAATTCTCAAAGAACGATATAAAATTTAATTAAAAATTTTAAGAATCAACTTTGAGGTTTAAAAATTAAAAAAAAAATCTAATAAATGTATATAATTTTTTTCGTTAGAAATGGCAATTATAAAGAAAAAAAATCATCTTGTCCGTATATGAAAATATACGCTTCAATTTTACAAAATAAATACATTTCATAAACTTTTATGGAAGCGTCACTAAAATTTCTTTCTGTTTCCAAATATTTGTGAGCAAAATTTACAGATCCTTTCAGTAGTTTAGATTTCAATAGCACGACATCTGTTTGTGAATTTTCACTTTTTCGTGTACGTAGTATAATAAAGTATAGTAATTGACAAAAAAAAAAGTCCAACTCGAGATTCTAATGAATTTCCAAGTTTTAAACCAACCATTCTAAGCTTGAAAAGACATTTTTTAAAAATGTCTGTCTGTGACAAAAATAACTCAAAAACTTGGTATAAGTCTTTACAACACATTTGCAGATTTCTATCAAATTTTGAGTAAAATCTATTCAGAGTAAGTCTGGCAATTCGAATATAAGTTAACACAGAAATTAGAAAACGAAGAGAGTAAGATAGAAAAGATTCGATTCACAGATTTAACGTCTATAGTGTAGAAGACATCTATCAAAGTTTTAGATAAAACCAACGATGGTCTGTTTGACTGTTTGTCGGTCTATACTTTCAGAAACATGTAAATGCGATAATTCAAAAACGCAATGACTTGAATATATCAAATGAGGTGTGGAATTTTGTGACTACAATTGCAGTCTTTTGTCAAATTTTTGTTTCAATCGATTGACAAAAATGTGTCTAAAACAGAAATTCGATTTTCGGATACTTTTAATCTCATGCCAAGGATTAATACCCAAAAAACCTCGCCAAGGATGACACAGATGAAATAAAAATTCTAAATCCACTCCAAAAGTTAATATTTCGTAACCATTCTACTCCAGTGCTCTTCTGGCATGACAAGTTTATTAGAGAGTATGCGAGAAAGTTTGGGGTAGACCAGTTCCGCTGGTTTATAGAGACCAAAGAGTTAAAATATTGAGGATAAATTAATATATTAAATATATATCTTGATTGAAATCAAATTTTTTTTCTCTGTAGCGAATTCCGACTATAATACTAAATTAAGATTAGGAATATCGTTTCCCTCTCTTTTCTCACTAATAGATATATTAAAGTTCTAGTTCTTGAATTCTTGTGGGTATGTGTAATGATAATGTGTTTTTTAAACATTTTTACCTAATAACACCTAAAAACACACTTTTAAACATTATTATATAACAGAGCATAAATTTATAATGCATTTTATTTTTTACAACTTAATATTCTTATAGTTAAGATTATAATTAATAATATTTTTCTTTGGATAGTAAAGATTGAATTTCTTTACAGACGATTCGGTACGAAGTGCGCTGGATGCGAGCAGGGCATTCCTCCAACGCAGGTGGTTCGACGGGCGCAAGACAACGTGTACCACCTGCACTGCTTCGCATGCATCCTCTGCAAGCGACAACTGAATACGGGCGATGAGTTCTATCTCATGGAAGACAACAAACTCGTCTGCAAAGCGGACTACGAAGCCGCCAAAGCACGCGGTAAGGGTGTCTGATAAGGTGACATTTTATAATCAATTTTAATCACGTTGTTTCTGATTATTATTGTTGAGGAGTTTTGATAATAAGAATGTGTTCTCTGTATATCCTTTGAATAATAGGCAAAAATAATTACCACCTTCCAAAAAAATATTTAAGCTGTTGTAGTTTACGATTTTTTTAAATCTTAAAACACAGTACTACTATGATAATCTAAACAGTGGCCTTCATCATTGGAACTAAGCACCTCCATAGATGTGATGCATCTTTTATTCTTTCGTAATATTTTCTATATTAAGAAATAAACGATAGCACAAAATAGAGATTATAACATTTATTGATTGTAGTCCATAATCGCTATTCTAACTTGAATAAATACTCCACTGAACACTTTTTTTGTATGTACATTCAGTGCAAATAAAAAAGAGAGATAGAAGCAACCTTCAAACTGTAAGATATTCAGTTTAAAATTTCAGTTACGTGATTTCAGTCAGTTTAAAGTCAGGTACGTGAGCAGCTATGCTAAAATTAAATGATTCATCATTCTTATTATGTTGCAAAAAAAGCTAGTAATTAAATATCTGACTTTATCAGGAATAAAAAAATTGCGTTCAAATGTTTCGGCATTATTAAATTAACCCAAATATTTTATTGTGCTCAACTGTCTATCGACTCACCAAGTATTGAAATCATTGCAAAGCCGCAATCTTGAAATGGAATTAAAAAATAAAAACCTTTACATATATAACAATTTTATTATTTCAAAAAAACTTTTATACAAAGCTGAAAAAAAATGGAGTAGCACATTTGGTCGTGATTGCAAAACAAACAAACGATTAGAAAATAGACTGATCTGTCGAGTTAAAATATGCATCATAATTAATTTTTATTTTCTTGTCTCAATCATCCGATCTTTAATAAATTTTTCGTTACATATATGTTTGTGATTAGAGTTAATAACTGAACTGTGGAAAATATGAAATAAAAAGAATTAGTTACTGCAAAATCAGTTGTTAAACCAAAATAATAAAACTGGCTGCGAAACTATTTTAATTTTAAAAAATTAAAATAAAGCAATGAAAATATTCGTCTTTGAATGTCACAATAAAAGAATATTGCTGAAAATAACTATAATTTTATTTATTTATCAGATACTATTTTCTGGAAATAAAGTTAAGAAATACTATAACAATACCGACTCTATGGTATTTTATGGCTATTTTTTACTCTTTTATTTGATTTGATTTATGCCATGCTTGTACAAATGAAATTTCGTAAGTGATTTTGCATTTATCTTCTGATGAATTATCATTTCGAAATTTAATAAATTTGTATTTTCTTGATGACGATACCCTTTCTTAATGTTTTTAAAACTAAATTATCAGTTAATCGATTAATTTAATAAAATTTCAAACCCAAAATAATGATATATAGCAATGAATTTCAGGAAAACGGAGTTAAAGGTTTCATATTATCTGTAATAATGATTTATAAATTAGGCGGAAAAAAGAATAAATTTAAAGTAAGGCTCCCTTTTTTATCTTACTAATATAAGTGTGTGTGTTTTTAAAAAAGTTTTATTGCATAAAATATATTGCATATTTTTTCATTAATCGATAAATATATTAATTTCTAAATTATTTTAAATCTAAATATTTGTTTAAGTTTTAGAGTTTATAGCAGAAACTTGAAAAATCGAAAACAAGTCATTAAAAGTGGAAATAGTAACTATCTTGTCAATCCTTTAAATGTTACCATATCGAAAAAAAAAATCATTCAGAATTTGATTTTTACCTTCCGAATTTTACAAAAGTGATCTCCCCCTCCCCCACTTTAAGTGACTTTTGGAACGTCGTTAATAACTTTGCCTGTTCCAGAACAGAGGGGACAACGAAGCGGCCACGAACCACCATCACCGCCAAGCAATTAGAAACCCTGAAGACGGCATACAACAACAGTCCCAAACCTGCCAGGCACGTCCGGGAGCAACTGAGCCAAGACACAGGCCTGGACATGCGAGTTGTCCAGGTGTGGTTCCAGAACAGGCGCGCCAAGGAGAAGAGGCTCAAGAAAGATGCCGGAAAGAGTCGATGGGGGGAATACTTCAGGAATGGTCACCTTAAACAGGCTGTAGGCAGTGGGCCTCCTACCTCCCCAGACAGCAGTATAGAAAGAGGCGGTGACGACTCGCTAGAGATAGACCTACGGTCACATAAAGATTTCAGAGGTGAGTTAGGATTTCGATAATACCTACAGTATACAGGATTTGTTAAGTGTAATATTTATTATCTATCAAATACTCATGCCCTAGATAAAACTAGATCATGTCTTTGACCCTTAAAAGAATCCGACTTCATACATTACTTGTTCGCTTTTCTTTATTCAGTCGAAAAAATAAGCTTCGCAAAATTTTACTAAACTCCGCAAATGCCAAATTATTTAAGTTCTTCAAAACTTTAAAAGTACTTTGTGTATAAAATTTTTAAGAAATTTTTATATATATTAGATCATTATACAAAAAAAACACCCACGCATGATTTTTTTTAATTCTGGAAAATACGTACTAATTCCACCTTTTTTTTTTTTTTTTTTCAAATTTGAAAAAAATTAAGAATTAATAGTTCTTAGATAAATTTCATCTGCATTTTTTTATTAAAACACCTTTGACCCTAATGATTAATTAATTACCCCTAATGCAGATAAACAAATAATAAACATAAAATAAAAAAAATTTTAAAGAAGTGCTTTGAAATCACATTTCATAACAAAAATAAAATTAATAGTTTTGCTTTCTATGTGTTTACTTATTCTTGTCAATTAAGAAAGAAAAGCAAATTAATTGTTCATCTATAAATGTTAAGCAGTAATATATGGTCCATTCAAATAGCCCCAATATGTATTTCGAAATAAAAATTGAAGAACTCTGTAATCTTTTACTAACTGTAAAATTAGAGTCGCAAGGAAACAGCCAACAATTGATTAACATTTAATATTTTTCTGGTTTTCCTATGTGTGTATAATTTGATTTGAAAAAAAATGGAATGAACTCAGATCCAGTGCATAACCAATTATTTATAAGAATCATTTCTCTGGAAAAATGGTTTATTTTCTATATCTTTTCATGAAAACAGTTAAATCTTAACTTATGTGGAAATTGTTATTATTATATAACTGCATTTAACTATTTATTAATATTACTGAAGATAGGATTCTTTCAAATCAGGTTTCTTAGAATTTCCTAATAGATATTGTTTTAAATCAATCTTATTCTGAATTCTTTCATGTTTGAAACGATTAGAAAAATTATATACATCCATAGTTACAACCAAAAAGGATGAATATCTTCCCATAAATTAAAATATTAGTTTTATTATATATACCATCAACAATTGATAAGTCATGGATTAGAATTATAACAATTATTGACAAAGCAGGAAGAATACGGAAGCGAAAAGGAACGTGTCACCGTTATAACAAAGAAAACGGGCCCATCGCTGGCTTCGCTTTTGGTGGAACAAGTGTTTCTTTTGTGCCATTTGGTTCTATTTTTACTGCTTTTGAGGGGTTTCAAAAGTTTGCGGAAGTACGTAAAGAGAGAGAGTAAGGCTTCCTTTTCAAATCCTTTGTGGCATGAAAACAAGCCGTCAGTCCCATTCACGTGCAGAGAGGTTTCTAGCCTTTTTTAATATTACTTTTTATTCTTATTTCTCACACCTCCGCAAATGGTCTCTAAATAGTATTCTTTAGATTTCCACTTTGTAGTGTTTTTCTTCTATTAGCAAAATTGTAATTGTTTCATTAATTCAATTTGCCAAAAAACTAAAAACTAACTTAATTTTTTAGCTCGGCTTTATACCCATTAATTACTTTTGAATTATTTTTATATC
>JAPMOR010045543.1:1180467-1191175 GCA_026543865.1 Argiope aurantia | reverse complement strand
TTTATTATGAGCATATATGTTCAACATATTTAAAGATGCATTATAATTACATAATGCTTGTTTTTACAAAATATTTTTTTTTCCTTACTTAAAAATATAATTTTCAGAGAGAAAAAGGATTTTCACAAGACAGGCAAAACTTTCAAAATGTTCACGCTTAAATGTAGGTTCTATCATGCCAGTTGCTGTATGTAGTACATCCCTCATCTTCTGACAATTATAAATACTTTTTCTTTTCTTTTTTTTTTTTTTCATTTTTATGGGCATAAAAAAATTCTTTTCCTCCTTATATAAGATGTTCTCTCATATTCTGCATGTGCATAATTTACATATATGCTTATCTGCATTTCATTAAACTATTTTTCCACATAATTTAATGAGATTGCATGCCTTATGTTAGCAGATCTAGAGTAATAAATTTTTATAAAAATTCTTCTTAATTTGACGAAGACTTTTGGGTAATCCTATGCTTCCAAATTCTACTTTAAAATTTAATAACATTTATGAAGTGATAGTTTTATGATTTTCATTTAAAAACAAAGAGAAAAACTGTTTTCTCAAGAATTTTTGCAGAAGTCAATGTTTTTCATTTAAAAAATTTCTCATTTCATTCAGAGTAACTCCACTTTATCAGCAAAAGTATTCTTTAAAAATTAATATATTATGTAAAAACTGAGTTAAGATTATCATCTCGTCAGATTTCCATTGAGACAATAGAATTGGCGTATTTCAAGAAGCGAAAGAATATTTAAAACAGGCAGCATTTCGAATTGATATAAGATATAACAATCATATATGTTAAACATTCCTAAATAATTTCAATTTCTTTATTAAAAATATTATTTCGAAACCGACAAAAAAATTTTTAAATTATTGTAACTATGTATGTTAATGTGGCTCATTACAAAATTTCTATAATGAGAATTATCCCAAGGTTTAGTTTTTCAAAGAATTCAGTATCTAAACAATTACAGCTTTAAATAAATTTTCAACCTTATAATTTTCTTGTTCTATTATTCTGAATGTAGAAAAACTAACTGATAAATCGAGATGATGGTTTAACTAAATCTGACTTCATTATATTTTTTCCTCCAAGAAAAACCTTTATTAAATTTATAAAAAATTATTTTTATAAGTGCTGTACATATCTCATCTATGAAGTCCCGCGAATTACAGTTGCTACTTTTTAATGCAGAAAATAATTTCAGACATTGAAACACAGGAGGGTGAAATATAACATTCTATCGACGAGGAGAGCTTTACAAAGAAAGGAAACCACACTGGCTGAATGCGCTTGAAAGAAATGATAATTGTGCTTCAAAGATTAGACATCTAGCACGGCAGTAAATAAAAGTGTCGCGATGATTTTAATCGCTACCTTCCCAATTCTCAGCATAGGGACACATGATCAATGAAGTCAGTTTTAATCTGTATAAAAGATATCTAAGAAAATCAAGGACATCTTTCTTCGAAGGAACATGATGTATTTATTTTGATTTGTATACAGCATCACAAAGGAGAGCTTCATAATTGCGTTGTGGCCAGTGATTGCATATGTTATTTGTGAATAACATTTGATTTACTTGTTATTGTCTGTTTCAGTCACGAATTCATCGTAGAAGAAAAATTTGTTTCTGATTCTGACTCTAATAATATTATGTTCACATTATGATTCCTTTTCTACACCGTGAAAATATGATACATATTTCTATATAGTTAATTAATTAATTAATTAATTCTAGGGAAAATGTCTTAAAATGAAAGTAAAATTAAGTTTATGATAAAATGTGTGTTTGTTAGATATTTCAGAATCTCTTTATAGGTTATTGCAATTAATAGTTAATTAAATTAAATGTAATCAATATGAGATGAATATCAATATTAACTTCATCAAGTTATTAATAAATTTGAATTTCCTCTTATCTTTTCAATTTCACTAAGTAATCCTCTATCCAAAATTATAATCATTATTTTCAGTATAATTGTATATATTGCTTAAATATAAATTACGATTTTTTAAAGAAATAAGCTATCATAAAATCTTTCGTTTCTAAATAAAAACAAGCTTAGAGCAAAATTCTAATATTTAGAATTGCTATTATTTAATTTAAAAAATTTATGAAACATATATATGTATATTAATTTCTACGTTTTTCTTCTCATGATGAATGAGTGACTGATGCAAATTCATTGTAATCATCGTCATTTTTCTAATACACCTGGGCACAATAAACTAGTCAATTGATATATTTGTGTTGTTTATTCTACTTAACTATTGCTGAAATACACTATAAAACTTTTGTTGAACGGTATTACAAATTGACGTGATATAACAATTAAACCATATAATAAAAACAAAAGTGCATAAGACATTTAACTACATATCATCTTGCGTTGAGACATGATGTTATAATCTTCCTGCCAAAAATAAAAAGAATTCCAAAATTATATTGGGACGATTTTTTTTTGAAGTACATTCTTGTAAAACAGATTCTATAAATATTGACATGGCGTTTTTCAGATATATCATGTTAGCAGGAATTAACTTAAAGAGAAAAAAATTCAGGAAATATGATTCAAAACTTCTTTCAGCAACAATATGTACTGCATAACAACGTACATTATTTTTTGAAACTGTAAGCGTTGTAATACATGGAAAAGTTAACTTATTATTGCATTTTGCAAAATTGGGACTTTAAATAGAAAAGCGGGGATAAACATTTTATGATAGTAGAATGAAAATGAGGAAAAGAATTGTTTTAAGTTTTCAGAATTAATAATATTTTTTTAAATTTCAGTTCGTGAAATGTAAATTTCAACATCAAGTACAGAGATGTTTGGAGCATTCTTTTTTGTAAAAGTGAAAATGAAGTCCTTTAACTGGAAAAATAGATCGGGAACATTCTTAGATGTTGTTGAAATATAGAGTTTATGAAAAATGTATGACTCAGAAACTCATTAGTAACATAATTTTCGAAAAGAGTCAATTATAAATTACACCAATCAATACAGCTTAGTAGAAATTCATCGTAATAAATAAAATAAATTAATTTTGAAGCAAAAAAGTGTTTATTTTCTGAAATCAAGGAGGATTCTTGTAATTTTGTTAAAAATTAGTTAATTGTTTTGAGATTTCATTTATGATAATAACCATTAAAATATACGCGTTGTTTGAGAATCAAAATTCATCTCATGAATTATAGTTCAATTTATTATGCTTTTAAAAATAAGAAAATAACTCAATCCACAAGGACAAATTTTCTAACGTCTATCAATGAAAGTATAACTTCATTCAAATGAATTTAAAGACATTTTGTATTACTTCTATTATGCCACTAATCCCATCTTTAACATTTCTTTTTAATCATTAAATAACTGACAAAGCATTTCATTCCAATTTAGTAATTCGAACTTGTGTTATTTGAATATCTATCCTCAAGTTGCAGCTAATAAAAAGGATTATTTTTTTTAACATAAAGTAATTTTGTCTTATTTTGAACAACTTTGCAATTAACAGTGCCTACTTATTTCCAATAGGTAAAATAAAAGCTCATATGAGTTTCAGCTTTTTTTTTTACATTTTGTTAGTTACAGATTATTAACTATTTTAAGTCACTTTAAATGAATCTTAACGACTCGTATAATAAATAATAAGAACATACTGATTAAATTAAAATATAGCAAAATGATATTCAAAATTCATTTTGAAAGCCTATGAAAAATCTATTATTAACAAATTAAAATAATCTCCCATTGCTTTGAATTTTTGTAAATCAACGCTAAATAATAAAGAAAAAAAAATAGTTTTATTAATTTAAATCGAAATCTTTCAATATTATGTATAGCTCATATTAATTTCCAATTTTCTGATGGTTTAAGTATTTTCTAAACTTCGAAAAGAAGCTGAAAAACAATTATCTGATCATTTCGAAATGTTTAATAAGCATTACTCACATCAATGTTTGTATTTCATCAATTAAAAATTTTGAATCCATATAAAAAGAAAGAAATAATAATAATAATGAAATTTCAGCCAATTTCTAAAAAAAATACTTGAAAAGTAGTGAATCCATAGCAATGAAAATGAAAGAAGTGGGAAAGAGAAAAACTTGATGCAAAATTCTTCATCGTAAAAATTTACGAGATGAAAGTTTTTGAATCTTGTACTGTACATATTTATATTGTAATCAATAAAGTATTATTTTATTAGATTTTTATTTAAATAAATGGAAGAGTAAACTTTTCTGAAAAAAAAATTATATCGAAAATATAGAAAACAAGAATTATTATAATTGCTAATTTCTTGTACAGAGAAATTTCAATGGAGTAAGGCAAAAGGAAAAAATAAAATGCAAAGGAGTTTAGAAAAATCTAGTACGTGTCGCGGTTATTTTGTTTGAGGTTCAAGACAAAAATGTCCAAATGCTGGAATTTCACATTTCACCGTTAATTTTTAAAAGAAATATGGCTCTAGAAATGGCTATCAAGTTTATACGTTTTCTCACTTAACCTTTAAATTTGATATAATGTCTTTTACTTATGGACTGTTCAAGAAAGCTCGGTTAAAACCCAGATTTTAATTTATTAATAGAGTGCAGAAAAAGAATATGGTTAACGGTAACTTCGCTGTTATCGCAAATTAGAAAATGTAGAATAGTAGTGGGAGAATAACCACCCTCAAAGCACTTAAAACATTGGCGTTTTTCTTTAAAAATAAATCATTATCATTTAAAACTTCAGAGAATATGCGAGTACTTTCTCCAAATAGTCGGCAAAGCATTATACTGAGAAAGAAACGGTACAAAATGCTGTCACATTTAAAAATTGTCTTTTTGACTACTTTTTGAATCATTCAAAATTTAGTCTTTATTGACGCTTTTTCTCTTAAAACTAAGAATAGAATATTGTTTCCAATTATTACATCAATTAAATGCCAAATTTTGTGTTAGACAGAATTTGGTAGCAAAATAGAAAATTTAATTAAAATATAATTACTTTATGTTGAACCACTAAATCTGAAGAATTTAAATTATATAACTATTTTAAAATGTTGCACTACTAAATTAAAAAATCTTTAGTGTTTTTTAAGCAAAAAGAATTCAAAATTCTAAGAAATTACGATGTTAAAATATAAATATTTTATAACTAAATATTATCGCTCAAACTTCTTAATGATATGAACAAAGAAAATAGTCAATTGCAAAAGCTAAATGCCACATTTTACATAGCAATTAAAAAGTGAATAAAGTACGCATAGAATTACTAAAAAGAACAATCTATGTGACCGTGTCTCCCTGTTAATATGGGTATTGCAATCTGCACAAATAGCCCCTTTTTATGAGTGGTTACGAGCCCCTTCTCTGAAGAGGCATACATCTTCATCGGTGATTGATAAGCACACACATATATAAAAATGCAAGGAAATGCGTAAAATTGCTTATTGTTTCGGGCAAATGCTCATCCACATGCATGTGATATCCCTATCCAGAGAGAGGAAGGGATACAGTTCATACCTGAAGATACTTAAAAGATGTTTTAAAGAAAATGTTTTCCTTAGATGTATATTAAACATAATTTATTATAATTTAATAAAGTAATTGCCTAATTCATAATGAAAAAAATATCTACCATGATGCATTTCCTTTAACACAGCAAGGAATAAAGAGATTCGGTTTTTTTTTCTTTTTTTTAAATCGATAAATCTATTTTCTTGAAACAAGATATTAAGGAAAAAAATAATGAATTAAAGTTAGAGTATCTTGCTGAATTAGCAAAATTCCAAAAGATGATTAGGATAGAAAATCCTAAAATGAACCCTTCTAAAGATTCGTCTGTATTATAAATGAAAGTTCACTTTTAATTAAGGATTCCTATTAACCTCCAAACTATATTAATTTGAAAACTAATTTTTAATGATGAACTTCCGATCTACTCATTTTGTAAGTCAATAGGATATATGCATTCAAAAAAGAATATTTAATGAGCCTAGCAGGTTTCTGATTAAATTCTTAATTATAACAAAATGAAGTTGTTTGGTAGAAATATTGATCAGGAAAATCATTTACTTTAAATCTGCAATATAAATTCATTTTATAAGAATACTCATCAAATACGAAACTAACCAATGTAATGATAATGGTATGATAAATAAAGATCAAAATTAAAATAAAAACATATTTTGTGATTGATAGAGTTAAATTATATATAAAATATAAAAATAATAAAACAACTGGTTTATACAATAATTTGGTAGCTATTTCTGAGGAAATTAGAATTTTCCCAGCAGTTAATTAAGTTTGGATATCAATTTTTCATTTTTAAAACTCAAGTTGTCAAACATATGAATAGACATGCAATATCGTTCGTACCAAACCAACCCTTATTACAGTTTATTTAAAGATTTCGGAGAAGAGTTTAGAGCTCACATAATAAAAGAATTCAAGTCAGACAAACGAAATGACCATAATGACTTATTTAAAAAGCTATCGGTCGATAAACATAACTTAATTTATCCTACTACTGAAGCAAATTAAAAAGAATACATGACGGGTATCTAAGCATGAGATATCATATTGTTACGGAAAAAATCCGAAATCTGAATCTTGGATTGTGCGGTGTTAAGTCCAACTGGTTCAGTATCAAATAACAACTCGTTATTATTGACAAAAACACGAAAATGCAATAGTAAAACACGGAAAAATACACAAACGGCGCTTGCATTAAACAGTAATATACAAGCATCAAATTAGTAATAAACAACACAAAGTGCTCAAAAACAGCTTGCTCACCGGAGAGAAATTTCGTCAATTATCTGTGTCTCCCCTATGGTATTATGACTGGCTCAATACTGACTCCCTTCAGCTCTGGTTCTCGGCTTTTTTATAATTTCTGCGACAGAGTCTTTTACTATTGTAACAGTTGTATTGGTGACTAATAATTCTTTGCTTTCTTTAGATCAAGCGAAATACTTTTCCTTGGCGAATCTGTATTCTGGTTGTGAAATAACACAATCGATTTGTATACTGACTTTTATTAATTAATAATTTCTCTAAATCTAATTAAAAATAGCACATAAATTTGCGTTGGGCATGAAGATGAGTGCTGACAGAAGTAAATAAAATTCTTCTTCATATCGTAAAATAATTTGAATCAAACATAAAATTTCCATTACGCACAAAAGATTAAAAAACGATCATCAGATATTATTTTAACACGTGAGTGAAACAAAATAGCTATCCTTGAAACAAAATCTTCATTGAATTTCATTCAAAATTTATGGATTTTTGCAAACGATATTATATTGTAGAGTAGATTTCAACGGAAATAAACTCTTTTCCATGAATTTTATTGTTTTCTATTCTAACGAATAAAGTTCTATTCGATAGACACAAATAAGTAAATTTAAAAATGTAAGATTAATCAATAATTTTTCGAAAAATATGAATTTCAAGGGAAAAATTCACATAAAAATATTTGTTTTTAATATTAAATATATATATTTTTTTAAAAACCAAATGGGAAAACAAAAAAATTGAAAATGAAGTTCTCTTTAAAAATAATTATTAACAGCAATATTTTTCATAAAAATAAATTTACTAATTTTATCAAAAATGGTTGAAGGGCTTAATTTCGAAAAACTACCATGTTTGCATTATATATGGTTAATGTGTAAAGGAAAAATCAAAATACCATGTTGTTAATTAAACAAGAAAAATTATCGAGTCCAAAAGTTTTTCTATACAATAAATCAATTAAAGTCACGCAATAAATTAAATAGTAAAAATTTCTAACAAAATATAAGTATTTGTATTTATATTCCGAATTAAATATAGCGTCTGATATCGTTTCCGGATAAACAACATTTTCAGTAGGATCATTTGATTATATCTAAAGATTTTTATATGCAGTTGCCATTCTATATATATATAATGATAATTAAAAACTTAATTGATTTCCTAATTTTTATGTTAAATTAGCTCATGTTAATTTCGATCGAAAATGTTCTCTTATTTCCTAATCCAATTCCCAGTTTTTTAATTATTTTTCATTTTCTCACGCTCCGAGCGAAGGACGAGAAAATCCTTAACAGTTGCATATTCTTTTAAAGATACCTGAAATTAACTTTCCTTAGTCTGCACATGTCAAAGAAAGTCCTATCAAAATCTCTTATTAAATCACTGAGGATAAAAATTTCTGTCACTTTTCCATTGCATCTCGATGCAAATAGACGTCAAATTATCATCGTCACTCTCCTGCACAAATTATGGCTCTAGTAGTGAAATAAATCGAAGTTAAAATTTCAAAAATGTTTTCTTTTCAGTCACGCATCTGCAAAATTGTGTGTGTGTGTGTGTGTGTGCGTGCGCACGCCATGAGAGAAGCATAACGTTTCTAATTTGATATCGATAACTTTAAGGGGTTGTACTTCTGTTTTCTGAATCGCTATATCAAGTGTGATTTAGAAAGAAAAAAAAAGATGTAGAAATTCACCTCCTGTGAGAAAACTGAGCTTTCTTTTAATTATTATCATTTTGTAGTTATTTCAAATGATATCATATTCACATGGCAATAGTAGCATGTAACTGCTGTATTATCACTTCTTCATTCTATTTTCTTCCCCAAAGATGCTCTACAAATTCCAAAATTAGATCGGTGCGACCACTTATTGTATATAAAATGAGTATAAACTGATTCCGTTGCTCTATTTTTCGTTCTAAGTACAACGCAACGCATGCCAGATTTTACAAATTTTAGAGTTTGCTAAATGCCCCAAACAAGATGTTTACGTTACCTGAACTCACTGTAGTTGGTGAATCAATTGGCAATGATAATGAATTTAATCGTTTCCTACTCAAGTACCACATCACGTTTCAATTCAAGCCGTTTAACGCCCACTCCTTTAGGGGCATTTTCTAATCGTTTCAAACCCTAATGAATTTCGCATCAAGTTTTGTTCAAATCGCGTCATAGAAAATGTGAATATACTGCATTCAAATAAATTCATAGAATTTCTACTTTATACATTTCATTGAAATGGCTCTTTATTTTGCATTTACATAATGACGTGTTGCTAAGTGTTAATTTTATGTCATGATTAGAGAAACTCAAATGTATTCTAAAACACTTCTCCACTCCACCTGAAGTGGCAGACTTTTAATGAAGTTGTTATCTTTTCTCGTTCCTAAAAAGATTCTTGCATAAAATTTTATTTTAATTTCTCATGAAATATTTAAGTGCATCATCTTCAAACAAGCACCCATAATTTGAATTCTATTTCAAAGGATTTAGTGATTATTACATAAAGAGATATTCCGAATCAGTTTATTCTACTGGAAATTTATTTTACACTTAAAATCTGAAATAAATATGTAATTCAATCTTTACGGATGCGGAAATATTAAATTTCCATTTTATTTCCAAATGTATTATATAAATATATAAACATTTTCTTTTTACTTTTTAATACATCTCTTTCCGGAGGCATTTTTACATCAAAACAGCAATGAAGCTATAATGAAATATTAATGAAATAAAATAAAAGTATCGAAATTCTGAAATAGGGATATTCTGTAACTCAACGAAAAGAAACTAGCTTAACTGATTACTGCCTAACTATTATCTTAAGAATTGAATCAATACATAATATAGCTGTTACTTTATTGTTTCATGTAAAAAAAAACATTTATATTAAAATTATTAATGTTCCTAAGCAAAATATTGAGAAAAAAATTAAAATAATAAAATATATACGTATATATTACATGTTCTGCGTTTTTTCATGCAATTATTTTCTTCATTAAAAGCTTAATATGTGGTAAAAATGCAAATACATTTGAATCAACAAACGTTTGATTTATTTTCTTTCAAATAGAATTTTCAGGAACTAACATTAATTTTCCTAAAGTAACCACTTTTATTTAAATTTCTAATAAATTTAATTAAAAAAATTTAGTAAAAAAATGTTATGTAAAAATGTAGTAAAAAAATTAAATGCATTTGCACAAAAAAATTAATAGAAAAGAAGCACTGAATAATTCACAAAAAATTAATAGGAAAGAAGAATAACAGAATTTTATTCATTAAACTATAGTAGGCTATTTGCAAAAAATCGTTGGAATATTTGTTCTGATAAAAAATATAGCAGAATTACAAAAGACTTCCAAATTGCTCATTTTATTATATCTGTGTTGTTTCAAATTTCAAATATATACTCTATTCAATGAATTAAGATAGTAGATACACAAAAGTTGATATAAAAAAACTACTTAATTGATATTCATTCATTTTAAAACAATTAATTAATATTAAAGTTTTTGATAGTTGTATTGAAAATTCAAAGATAAATAAAATTAGAATTTATAATAAAATAAATAACAAGATTAGAAAATATGCATATTCATTCAAACAATTTATTTAAACAAACAGAATTAAATTTCGTTAATCATTGTAACAAAATATTCCAACTCTGTTTGCTTCTCCCTGAAGTGCAATAACTGAATAAATGAATTGATCGAATAGAACTTGTAGAGACACGAGATTATTAATGACTATAAGTTTGATGAACATCAGTGAGAGCCATTTCCGTTTAACGTTTTATTAACAGTAACACAGTAACAAGACAGTACAAGAACAAGAAGTATATAGATAAAAGGGACATGCGCAATAGTTTTTATGACGTACACAACAACGCCATCTATATGAAGTTGAC
>JAPMOR010045543.1:1112099-1180457 GCA_026543865.1 Argiope aurantia | reverse complement strand
ACAACAACGCCATCTATATGAAGTTGACATAACTATTATATTTAAAGGTTATTAACTATTGTTTTCCTATTTAGATGCAATAGAACTCTTATTATAATCGAATCACAGTAAATCATAAAGAATGATTGATATTCGCTAAAATAAGTCCATTACATCGCATTTTTATCATAATTTAGAATAAGCCGAGGAAATATTGCTTACCTTTTGCAGTCTTCTAGAAAAACTTCAGGATTGTTATGAAACTGCAGTTGAAATTGAAAATGACTTTTAGCTTATCTCTCTCTTTCTCTCTATTATATATACAGTGTCTCACAAAAGTGATGGAACACTTGTGCTTTACAAAAGGAAACTGTAATAAAATAAATTAAAAAAGCATGTACAAATTTTTTGTGGGTGTGTTTCATACTTAAATTTAGTAACAATTATTACATAACATACATTTTGTCAAAATATTAAAATATTAATTTAATAAAAATACAATTGTTTAGAACGGAGCAAAAAATAGCTCACATAAGTGATGGGACACCATTAGATATGCAACAAAAATCGTCTGAAATAAGCAATAAAAATATTTTTGGTGATTTTATTTTTACTCAAAAGCAATTGGCAGTAATTTATAAAATCGTCTGCAGTATTTCTCTCCAGTTTGTTTTGGAATTTTTGTGTTTTTTAGCTCTGTGCAGCCATAAATACTAAATGAAAAGAAACTTCGCCTGAAATTCGAAAATTAGTTATTAATTTGCATATTGAACGTGGAAAATCTAGTAGAAAAACTGCTGAAACAGTTAATTTGAGTCATTCAACAGTTTTCAATAACATTAAACGATATAAAAAGATTCATATTATTCAGGATAAAAGAAGACCTGGCCGACCATCAAAGCTATCCAATGGAATAAAGCGAATTATCGTTCGAAATATTAAAAAAAATCCAAGAAAGAGTGCTCCTAAAGTTGCTGCTGATTTACAGCATTATATGGAATAATTGTTAATCCTGAGACTATTAGAAGGGTAATTCGATCTGCTGGATATCACGGTAGAGTAGCCAGGAAAAAATTCTTCGTAAGTGAAAAGAATAGAAAACTCAGACTAGCTTTCTCAAAATCCAACATAAATAAGAATTCTGATTACTAGAATAAAGTTATATTTGCTGATGAGAGTAAATTTAATATATTTGGTTCTGACGGTAGAATCTTGGTGTGGAGAAAACCCAGGGAAGAATTTCGCAAACAGAACTTGGTGCCAACAGTAAAACATGGTGGAGGAGGAGTTATGGTATGGGGGTGTATGTCGTCCGTTGGAGTTGGTAATCTTGTTTTTATTAACAGTATAATGGATCAGTATAAGTATATTGACATTTTAAAGCAAAATTTGAAATCTTCAGCACAAAAATTGAACCTTCATAACGATTTTAAATTCTATCAGGACAATGACTCCAAGCAGACTGCTTTGAACGTTAGACTCTGGCTGCTGTATAACTGTCCTGAAATAATAAAAACACTACCACAATCTCCAGACTTAAATCCCATAGAGAATATTTGGCAAGAATTGGAATCAAGAATTCTCAAACACACCATTTCTTCAAAACAACAATTAAATTTGGTGCTTCAAGAAGAATGGGGTAAAATTCCTCCAGAAATCACAAAAAAAATTAGTCGAATCCATCCCAAGAAGATTAAATCATGTTTTAAAAGTAAAAGGAAATCCAACAAAATATTAAAACCTTTTAAAAAGTAAAATTTTTGGATAAATATTTGATGGAAAAGTAAGTGTCCCATCACTTATGTGAGCCATTTTTTGCTCCGCTCTAAACAATTATATTTTTATTAAATTAAAATTTTAATATTTTGACAAAATGTATGTTATGTAATAATTGTTACTGACTTTAAATATGAAACACACCCAAACATGTTTTGTACATGTTTATTTATTTATTTTATTACAGTTTCCTTTTGTAAAGCACAAGTGTCCCCTCACTTTTGTGAGACACTGTATATATATAATAGAGAGAAATTAAAATTCTTTCCCGCTCGGAGTTGAGAGTTTGACAGATGTGTAAAAAACGTAAAAGCGAGATTTATTCAATTAATTATAAACCGAAAAAATAAATAGAATATTTCATTTTATTCTTCGCTTTGTAATTACTTGTAAGTTAGAAACAAACAAAGAAAGAGTTAGTATTTGATGAGCAATTAACAAATAATTATTCTCTATTCACTATTATCAATAGCCATTAATTATCAATTGATTTTAAATGTCGTTTTTAAGAAGATGATTCGATATAATTTGTATTTTTCTTTAAAACTTAATGGATTTTCGGAACCGAAAAAATTATTAAATATCTTATTTTTAATTTATAAATATTTTGTTTCAAGATATATACATGATAAACTCTTTTATAACATTTAGTTCAGCATTTCATCTAAAAATCTTTTGCATCCAAGGATAAACTGCGAAATATGGAAATTTAATTATTTAATCATATCATTAAATACTTATTCGGAGTTATTTAAAATTATTATTCTATTTGCTATTTGTATTTTTCGAAATTAAATTAACGCTGTTCATTTGACATATATTAGAAATGCATAAATTAATTTAGTTGGATAAATATAATGAAATTAAGTGGTTCTCATATCTAGAATTATATACTGTAAAGCTGTGGCAATCTCAAAATGTTTGAATTATTAGTTCGAAAGCAAAGTTAAATAAAAAATAATTAGCCTATGATGACAAACAAAACATTTTATCTGGTTTTTGTAACACTGTTTTTTAAACAATATTCATCTTCGTTAGAGCACTATCATCAGAAAGGAACCAAATTTCATAAGCCAAAGCATGAATATAATCCGAAAAATTCATTTATATTTTTTTTTAAATTGAGTTAATGTAAATAAGATTAAAGTATTCGTATTTCGATTTTACAGTTAAGATGGAGTATAGATACAGAATTTCTATAAATACCATGAAATTACGAAATTATGAAATGATGGATAACTATTATTTTGAAGAGATATGGAATTGGAAAAGTGGTTCGATTTTCTTAATAAATGGACTTTTATAACTTGCCGCATTTTCTCTCGTAAACCCAGATTGCATTCAATGGCCAACAAATTCCTGTATAATATTTATGAGAGTATCTGAGGAAATTACTAAACAATGGAACATTAAAAAAATAGGCTTTGTAGAATTTTTCCTTATATTTTACTGAAAAAATAATGAAAATAAGAAATGAATACCAAAGGAATAATACGAAAATTGAGCTTAAGGACAAATATATCTGTATTTAAAAAAAAGAAAAGAAAAACTTTTTTCCTGCAATTTTATTTTCATCGTCTGGAACATCACCCCAGGGGGAAAATTCGAACACACGTTGTAATGAGTAGCTTCATGCTAATGAATTTCCGCATACGGCTCATTTGTACTGCCTCCACATAAAGCTTTTTATAATTTATTCCAGTGGCTCTTCTCTTTTTTTTTCCGTTCCTCTACCCCCTAACATATCAACTTAAAAAAAAAGAAGAAAAACTCTGCCTCTCCTTGCCTCCACTGTTCTCTTAAAACAGAAACGTGAGGATAAAAAAAATGGCGTACATTCTTAAGTCCTCGGGATGTTGGGAATTGCTACGGAAAACAATAATTAATTTTTTTGACGTGTTCATTTGCTGTTTTTCTCATGGCAGGGTAAGGAAAGAGAAAGAAAAAAGATAATTTTTTTCCTTCCTCAGGCGGACAATTTTTGGTTGTTCTAATGTTAAAAAGTTTCTTTACAAAAAGATTAATTACATTCCTTGCGAATTAATTTCAGAAGTAATTTACGGTGGAACGTCGAGTTCTGGAGATGGGGGATTTGTGACACTGCAGAATATTTACTCCTCTCTGTCTATCTTCAAATATATTCTTCGTATACAGGGTAAAGGTTTTTTTTATTTCTTTTTTATTCTTCCATCTTTGTAGCTAAAGAATAGAAGAAAAGTGAAAAAAAAAGAAGAAAAAGAAAAAAAAAGAACATGAATAATATGACGTTTATTAATAAATTCTTTGGAGGTTTCGAATTAAAAGATAGCTTTTTAAAACAAAAGAAACATGTAACGTACTATGCAATAAAATTCCAAATCGTGCTACGAATCAATTTGCATATATTTGTATAATCTATACATATTTTTGAGTTTTAGCAGTATAGTTATATTGGAATCCAATAATTACAACAGTTTATAATAACGAGCGACATGACTATTTCAAAGGTAAAATAATAATAATATTCCATAGCAAATGCATATATTATAATAGAATATTAATTCATATTCACGGAATACTATGTCAAAAATGACGCATTATTTCAAATTTAGAATTTATAGTTTCTTTTCCTTAAAGGAAAAAGAGCGTGTGGCTTCGCAACACAATATTTTACAACAAAAAGGCAACTATGCTTGGCGATATATTATGTTTACTGTGTGACCATGATGCCACATAAATTGATTTCTACTGTACAAAAATGTTTGATAAATTTTTCTGTTGTTGACCTTCTTATTTAAGTGAATTTAGTAATTAGTATAAATCCTAACTAATAATAAAAGTGTGTGTTTGCATTCTACAAAGAAAACCGATCGACTTAGATTTACAATATTTGGTATAAACATTCTTTAAAAATTGTGAATATGCATTTCGGTGCGATATTTTCGAAATTTTAATTACTTAAAATTTAAGCAAAAATATAAGGAAATTTTTTAGAGATAAGTGTCGAAAATATTATTAATAAAAATCATTTTCACGCTACCTAAAATTTCAAAAAATTATCTAATTAACTATATCAGTTTAGCTCTGATCCGATTTTCCTTCTAATTTTATTAAATCTTTGAAATTCAAATCTTTTTTATAGTCAGTATAAGTACGTAAATATGACTTTCTTTTCTATTATTTAAAATAAAATTATGAAATGAAAACTCTGCCTCTTTTTTAAAAAATGCTCTTAGATAAAATTATAATGCTTTCAATCATAATCACTTTTTTTTTCACTAAGGGTTTTTTTAAGTCAAAGAAATAATTTAAGATATTATTCTCGAAAATATATCCGGTAAGTTGAATGATTATGTGTTGTTTTTTTTTCTTTACAGTTTCTTTGATAGCATATTTTCATTCCGTTAAAATGCACCGTCATATCTTAATGTTAGAATCATTTACATATTAAAACAGAAAACTATTTTTCCGATGGGTGTGCTGTGATAAGTCCAACAAGTTCAGGAATGGATAAGGACGCTTCATTTTGCACGGAAACGCGGAACACAAACGAATTGTACACAAAGCAGTATTTACACAAATCGACAACACACAAGCAACAAATTGTTATAAAACATCGCAACAACATAAAGAGCTTCAGAGTATTCCCTGTATATCAACAATGCATTGAGGGAATTCACTCGACTCGGTTAACTGGATTCTCTAGATTAAATTTGCACCTCTCATTTGCGAACAATATTCCTCATCAAATATATATGGCATCGAATATATTAGAACAAATGTTGGAACTTCAATCGTATGCAGATATCGCCAGGATTTTCGAATATTCGGAAACCTACATTTTTACATTCTACCTACATACTAAATTCGGCAATTATTCAACATCCTTTATCGGTAAAATTCTCTTAATTACTTGGAAATTGACTGTTCAGGGAAGCAATACTACAGATTCCCAACAACACTTAACATAAGGAATAAGGAAGTGAATTCCGCGTAAACTAGAAAATAGATCTTGGACGGACGGACGGACAGTCGCATCACATCACTGATGCGACTTGTGCTGTTTATGTACAGGGTGGTTATAATTAAAGTTACTCTGTTTAGACCTACGTAGTGCCCGCTCTAGTGGAAGGATGTCGAAGAAACTTGATATTTAGGTTGTATAGATCATGGGGAAAAAAAAATCTGCAATAAAAAAAAATTAGTTCAAATTTCGGCCGATAGATGGCGGTTTTCATGTACGATAAAGGCCGTTATGCAAATTCAGAGTAATTTAAAAAGCCAGTACTCACTGCCACAAAATCATTCTTCGCCATGCCGTTAGAGAAGAAAGGAAGAGCTTTACTGATAAAGCTGTTTTATCAGAACAGCATAATTTGTAAGCTGCACTGCGAGAATATCGGCGCTTGAAAGACTTTTAGGGAAATGAGATGAGCGAGGATAGAGCCTGGGACCTTGTGGTTCACAGTCCAGTAACATAACCATGATACCAAAACAATTGTTCGAGTAGCAGAGCTGTTAATGGCTTCTATGCTATTCACCACAGACTCTCCCTCCAGTGAGTCGGTGGTGAGACGAACGATATGACTGTGTAGTGGTGATGTATTATTAGCTGTTGTCTAATGGGCCTGTACCCAGTTGAGTAGCGCCAAGCGTTATGGCGAGCGTGTGTGAGTGAGTGGTTGCTGCGTCAAGTGAGTCTGGCGACTTTGGGTTGATGTGGGTAGATGGCGCCACAACAGCTGTACGAAGGTTGAAGGTTCATCGTCCGAGGTCACCAATTTAGCGTTTGTGATTCACGAGGATAGAACCTGTGACCCTGTGGTTTGCTGTCCAGTAACTAAACCATTATGCAAAAGCAATTGCTCGTGCAGCGTAGTTGTTAACTGGCTTATATGCGATTCACCACAGACTTACGAAAAGAGCCTATGTCCAGGCAGGCTTGGAAAAAGATGATTATTAAATTTGAAGAGACTAGAGAGTTGAGTGTGGTACAAGGAAGAGAACAGAAACATATTGCAAATGAAACAGCGGAAGATGTCGCTCTTGGCGTGTCGAAAGAGCGTCTGATTCGTAATATTCTTCATCAAGTGCTCAAGCGGTGACACGTGATTTGTCCCTCCCTTGATCTACAGTACGAAAAGTTTTTCGACCCATTCTAAAGTGGTATCCATACACATCTAACATGTGCAAGTGCTGAATCCTGCAGACTCGGAGAAATGAAATCAATTTGCTAGAATTTTTTAGCCAGAATAATTGTTGACAATTCATTGGCTTGGAACATTTTGTGGTCGCACGAGGCTCATTTTACCCTAGGCGGAGCAGTTAATACTCAGAATTGTCGCATATGGGGTACTGCAAGTTCTAATGATGTGTATGAACGGTCTCTACATCCTGATTACATTACTGTACGGTGTGGTTTTACTGCTGATTTCATTCTTGATCTTTTTTTTTTCTTTTTTTTTAGGAGAACAAGCCTTATGGCCCTCAAAGGTGTTCCGTTACGGGTGCCCGTTACCGCGACCTTCTTCAGCAGCAAATCATTCTTGCGTTACAAGAACGAGAATGTTTAGGAACTACTGTCTTCATGCAAGATAGTGCACCACCTCACATTGCTAGACCAGTGACGGCATTGCTTCGTGCCTATTTTGAAGATCAACGGGTAATTTCAAAAAGTTTTACAACTGCCTGGCCTCCACGTTTTCCGGACTTGAATCCCTGTGATTTCTGGTTATGAGGATTCCTGAAAGATCGTGTCTATGGAGGAAGCATACGGACTCTGCATGAATTGAAAGCACGTATAACACGTCATGTTGCTGCAATTGATCGAGAAACCCTTCGTGCCACTGTTGAACACGCCATAACATGCTTTGAACATGTGCTTGACGTAAACGGAGTGCACATTGAACGTATATTGTAATTAAATAAAGTTAAGTTCCAAATTGTTTTTTGTTTTTCATGCGCCGCCTTCTCACCTGGCGGTTGAAATTGGAACCAATTTTTTTTTCATTGCAGATTTCTGCTCCCCATGATCCATACAACCTAAGTATCAAGTTTCTTCGACATCCTTCTACTAGAGAGGACACTACGTATGTCTAAACAGGGTAACTTTATTATAATCACCCTGTATATAATGAACAAGTAAGCACAATGTTGTTAAAACAAGACATCTTAAATTACTACAATTATTTGAAGTTGAAACATCTAGGGAGGCTATAAAATCAATTTACCTGCTCGAAAGCATCTGCAACTAAAAATAATGAGCGAAATGAAAACAAATTTCATACACAAAATGCAGAATATAGGCAGAGATGATTTCAGAAAGGAAAAAAAAAAAAAGGAACCAAAACTTACAAATGTAATATTTTGCATATAGGAAGGTGAACATATTGAAAATGTTGCATGTGGGAAGCGGACTCTAATTTTGACCGAAAAATATAATTTTTTTTATGTGTTTCAGGCTGTATTTCTTTCATTTTCGTAAATGCATATTCTCAACATTTAACCATAAAGAAATTTTGCATAATTCATTTTCTGAGCGTTCATTATAATTATTGATCTATACGCGTTACAATTCCAATCTCCTGCAACCTATTAATTTTTGTGAGAAATTTCGCAATGCTTTATACTTTATATGATTAATTTAAAAAATTAAATGCACTTTCTTTCTTTCGAAATTTGGAAATCTAAAGAAACTATGCATATATTTTCATGTTATTTACATCCACAATTAATATTCAGCCTATATTTCAATTTCTTGGGACAAGCAATAGAATCTTATTTTGTTCTGATTTATTAAAAGTGCAAATGAATGCACTATCTTGTTTAGTTGGCTAGGACACTCATTCTACTTAACATTCCACCAAAAAGTTAACAAATGGAGCAATGTTGAATTTCCGCGTAACTAAGACTTCTTGAAAAATTTTGATTTTTTTTAATATAATATTCCCTTCTAGCAATATCGAGATACTTTGGAATTGAATTAGAAACTTTTTGGTTGTTTCCTGCTCCTACAACTTACTATTTCCTAAAAATATTTTTGAGTTTGTTTGTTTTTCGCAATGTAGAATGTTTTTCGAAAGAAATAAAACAATTTTTTCGGAATAATTACTCGCAAGATAAATTTGAATTAAATCTTTTTTATTATCTCCTATTTTATATCAGAATCAAATTTTCATAACAAAAATGATCCCCCTGAAATTTTCTCGTACATTCTCCAATAAAAAAATTATCCCCTTCCCAGTCACTCATAAAATTGCCACATGTTTTTAGATTTTCGATTTTAGAGTTCTACACGTGAAAATTGCGTGCTATTTAGTACAGCAAAGAAAATCAGTATTTGCGTATTATTAACCGAATACCATTGGTAAACAGAAGTTACGACAGAGCCTATCAGCGTGCGATGTTTGGAATTGATTGTTGGGATCCATTTAATTCATAAACACCAGAAAATCGAATTTGCCTTTTTTCAACCAATTGCAATCAAAATTGTCACACAACTACAATTGTAGTCGCAAGATCGTATAGGAAATTTCATATATTTAAGCATTTTTAAATACATGAATTAATCTTAAGCATACGCGTAAAGATTGACATGCGGTCAATCTTTTGACTGATTTGATAAAAAAAATTTTTTTTAACTAAGATATATACTTTAGATGCTAATATTTCTACCTTATTTATCCAAGCTCTTGCGATTTTAAATTATTGCGTCCACATGTATGAGAGTACAAACTGACAAATGTTCAACCTCTTATAGGATTAGGTACAAAATTTAATACGGATCTTCATACACTTCAGCTGTTACACAAGTGAACACAAATTTGTATCTCTTTACGTTTTATAATTACAGCGTTAACTTGTATTCGGACAGTCGGACAAATAGACTTTCTCTAAATCACGAGAAAAAATCAAACCTTCCCAAACGCTTACTGCCAGATCACCACAACCAAAGGAAGCTTCTAAAGTGAGTAAGAGTATATGAATCTTACTTCAATTTTTATCATGATTATTTATGTTCAAAATAGAAGAAAATCGGAATTGTTTGTTAAGAATAATAGTAATTTCCAACCACAGTGATGAAATATCATTTTGCAAAAATAAGGTGTCAAATCGATCTCAACATAACAAGATACTATGTGTTATTTCAGACTTAATTGTTTTTCTTATTTTTTCTTTAAAACAAAGCAAAATTTTCCCTTTTTATATATCAAAAAAGAATTCAACATTTTAAAAAATTATCTAATAATAATTTCTAGAAAATGCATGTTAATATCAAGATTAATTGTATTCATATGGCATCTTTGCTTGCAAAAAAAAAAAAAGCTGATTATATGGTTTGTAACATAGCAAGAATCTCAATTTTTATTAATTTATATAATGCATTTTATTCAATACAATATGCTTAAAACATATAAGAAATAAAATATGTTTTGGAAACTGAAAAACAAATTAAGAGAGCATCAATGTTACTGATTTAAATGAAAAGCTGATTTTTCTTTTATGGTAATGTAAATTCTTGATATCTTTTTCAATAAAATAAAAAAGACTGCACCTATATTAAAAAAAACACCTTCCAACTTAATTCAATCAATTTCTTCCTCATTTTCATCCGCCAATTTTAATTCTACAGCTACTTCAGGGAGAAAAAAAACACATTATTAAAATGAACTACATTGCTAGACCTCTGCTTTTACATTATCACTAACAAAATTAAAATATTTTTATTTTTGCTAACAAAATTGTCAGTTTTATTCCTATTCTGCAAAGCTTCATTTAAAAAAAATCAAGAAAAGAATTTAAAAGTTTCTATAAAAAATGAAAAACTTTCAATACACTCAAAATAAATTTATAAAAGCAATTTAATTTATCTCTTTTTTTCCTAAGCAATAATAGATTTCAACAGAAATCTAATATTCTTTAAAAGTTCTTGCTTTTACACATAATAAAGTAAGACTTTTAAATATTAACCAAAATTTTATTATATACAGAAAATAATTACAGAAATAAATTACATCCCACAATGTCCTTCATGAGTACTCTTTGGATTCAATATGGCATAGAGTATTTTACAGGAAACATGCTTCATTCATTCTTTGACAAATGGAATAATAGCATATTATACAAACAGTCTTATATACATGTGCAAGGTGCAAATAATGCCTATTACTTTCATAATATTTTTTTAAAAAATCAATCATAATTTAAAACACTTAAGAAAGCTCAAATCACAAGTCTCTTTCTGTTGAATACTCAACATCAGACAGAGACCCAACATTATCATGCTTTGAAGATGAATAATCTTCTGTATCTTCTTCCTGAAATAAAGGAAAGAAGATTTGAATACATTCAAGCATGCCATGATTTGAGCAAATGGTGAAGTCATTAAATACAAAAACTTAGTATTATATAAATGAACATACATACATTATATAATATATATATAACAAGCATAAACAAGAAAGCATATCTTCCCAAACATAAGTATTACATAAACAAGCATATTATATAGTTTTCAAATAATTCCCCATACTGATATAATTTTAATACACATTATTAAATATTACTAAGCAATTCATATAATGTTGCACAAAATTAACCAGGAAGCGAATTTCATACATATTTAATAAATGGTAGACTATGTGAAGTGAAAGCATATGACAGTCAAAAATTGACAAATGACACTTTCAGTTCATTCAAATTACTCCAAACCTAGCAACCAAAAAATTTAAATTTTTCAACCAAAAACAACAAGTATAAATAGGAATGAAGTTAAAAATGTAGCACAATTAATAAATCATCATTAATTATGTTAAGCACTAAATTTTCAAGCTTCTTATATTCTAACACAATATAATTACAGAAAACTCGTTTAATGAATATATGAGAAAAATTGAACACTGTTCAGTAATGAATAACAGCATTTAATCTTACACAAGAAACAGATAATAGTGAAGAAGAGCATTCGTAGAAATTAAAAACAGACAAGCAGAAAGTCATTATTAAATAATTGCAACAACAAGGAAAATGTAGAGTGAACTCATTAGAGATCGAAATTACAAAGGAAGAATCTATTCGACTGCGCTTCAACTCAATTCAACTACTGACACCGCCTATCGTTTTTTTATTTTTATTATTTTTTTTTAGCGTCCGTGACAGGGCATCGAACATACGAGAACAAACGGTGGAATTCGAATTCTAATAGAGCTATGGCCGAGATTCTCGAATATTCGCTATTATTCATTTTTGCTTTCAACCTCGCCAAATTTATTGCTAAAACATGGAGCATTGATTCGGCATCCATTATTATATTTGAAAAAACTGTCTTCCCAACCAGAAAATTTATTGTATAGGAAAGCAATATTACAAATTCGGAAGAGCATGGCCCTATTCATGTTTTGCAATATATAGAAGAAAACCGAGTAGGCATTCTAGATGTGCTCTTTTCGATAGATTGCATAAAAAATTTCAAACAGCCTACAATTTTGATGACAAAACCAAACAAATTTCATTTACCTAGATTGTTGCATTTTTGAATTATCATATTCATGCATACATGAGTAGGCAGACTAACAGACAGTCAATCATTTGATATACTTGGTTTTAAAATTTTATATAGATCTACAATTCTAATGATAAAATCATATTCCAAATTTCATCCATCTAGTTCTTTCCATTCCTAAATTATTATGTTTACATCCCATAATTTGCAATTTTACAATTTTGGATAAAAGATTGCATAGCAAACTTTACCTAGTAAATATTCATTTCTCAATTATTGTGCTCATAGATGGACAATTCCAAAAATTTTTTGCCTTAGAAAGGGTCTCAAATGTATATACATTCATCAAATTCTTGAAAGATCTTAATATAATGATTACAGTGCTCTTTTGCTATTTACTTTACACTCAAAATTTTTTTTAAAAAAACTGATCAGATAATGACAAATTCTCTCTGTTTCATAGGTGAATGATTTATGATACTCATGAAAATAAATATTGCTTTAATATTAAATTTTGTATAGGTAAATTCTTTTGCTTCATACATCAACAGATTAATGATTCTTACAAAATTATTCATTGCAAAAGGCCTGTACAATGGCTATATTAGTTTGGATAAATGTTTTCCAAGTAAATATGTTTTCTTACAGTTCAAAGTACAAAAAAAAATTTCTTTCTGGAGAAGTTTTATGCAATATAATTACAGTATAAGCATAAGAATATTAATTTCTTAATTAATGATTAAATAGTTTAAAAAAAGAAAATCAAATCAATCTTTGTTCTAGCCTTGTTAAAAGGACAATATCTTTCAATATATGTATAATTTAAGAAAGTTGTAAACGAATGTTGATGATATTTAGAAACCTTTAACTTTTGACCATAATTACTTGGTTATTTTCTAACTAGAGAATTCACATATAAACTGAGTGAATGTTTGCAGATTAGCAGTTGCCCATAAACTCAGCTGATGGTTTTCTTGGACAAAAATGTCAAGCTAAATACCCAAGTTAAAATGGCAATACATATTCAGATAAGAAAGGAAAGCTATTAGTACATATAAGTAAATATACATTTCACAGCCCCAAATGAAGGTTTCTGAAATGTGTGAACAAATCATGAGTTTATTCATTTAGTAGGCTAAGAAATATTACTAAAACCCCAAGACTGATGATGATTTTTGCTGCATTTGCAAATAATAGTACTTTCTAATACAAGGCTATAATATATAGCAGCAGAAGAAGAAAAATTTTCTCTCAAATGATAATGATATCTTAATTAAATATAATCATGAATTGGGTAAGCTGGAAATATTTAAAATTAGTTTACAAATACTAGATATATAAAAAGGCTTCTGTGATAGTCTTTTTGAGAGTAAAATGGTTGCATTAAATCATCATTTATCCTCACACTATAATTTTTTCACCACTTCAAATATTCAAAACAGACCTGACAACTGAAAATAGAGTTACATGATTTTTACAATAGATAGATTTGGAATATCTTAACTAAACCTTTGAATTTGACTTATGACCTTCAAGTTATATTCAATTATTTAAAATACATTCAATCATATTACATATCAAAAAGACAAGTAGCAGTAGAAAAGAAATTACAAAGACTTTAAATTCTACTATCATCAAGAGTTTCACAATTAAAATTTCATTTGTTTGCTTCTTTCTTGCTAAAGCAAAACGAATTGAATAATAAAGAATAAAACAATAACAGTGACTGAGTAGAAAATAAGTTACATTATATGATATATTATTGGTCAAATTGCTTTTTTTTTGTTTTATAATGGGAAAAATGAATTAATTTATATTCTTTTTCATTTTATTAATCAATAAAATGACAACAAACTATATACCTTGTCTGTATCACCTAATAAGCTTGGCTCCGGTTCAGAAATGTAACCAACATCCCTTTCATATAGGTCTTCATCATCAGATACTAAAATAACAATAATAATAAATTTATACTAAATAAATCTGTAAATATTTCATATTCTACAATTATCAGCTGCCAAATTTTTAAAATTAATCAAATCAAATTATAAAATTTTAGCTATATATATATATACATGAAATGCTAACTGCAAGCAATGACTATAAAAAAGGAAAAATTTACCATCATAACTCTTGTAAAGTGGTTTCTTTATTTTACACACCATTTCGGCAAGATCAGTAAACGATGCATTTCTTAAAGATCGTGCCTGAAGAGAAATAAACAATATATGAAAAGAGAAGAAAAAACATTTCATTACAATTTACTAATAACTCAAGGAAAGAAAATCCAACAAATTTATTAAAAATTAACTATAGGTTTAGCATTAAAAAAAGGATAATTTAAACTGACATACACTTTAGATCAATTATGACCAATGGAAGATAGGTAAAAGCAACTTTTTAAAAAATGATAATTATTATAAAATTCCTGAGATTACAAACACATTTTATTAAGAAAGTGAAAAGAATATTCCAAAAAAATTTAATTTTTAAGATAGCAAGATCTGCTTCAGCATATATATAACATCTATTCAAACAGCAATTTACTAAAAAAGTACAATTAATACAATATTGTATTTCAATAATGCTTAAAATAAATAGAAATGGAAAGCAAAATATACTGTCTGTAATAACTTTATACATTAAGCACAATAAGAATATATTCTTATATTAAAAATATATCACACAAGCAATCTGAAAAAGACAGAAATCAAAAATTAAAGGAAAAGTTTGAAAAAAAACCCCATCTAAAATTAAAAATGGGACTAATTGTAAAGAACCTAGTTTATTATTTTTTAATATAAATAAAATAAAAAATAGAATTAAAGTAGCAAAAAAAAATTTAAAAATTACCTGCTCATTCTCTTTATTAATTTCATTCTGAAGCAAATTATGTAGTGATTTGTGCCCCATTTTCATGGAAGGGAATAAAGCTTTCCCATGATTATATCCTACTTCCTGCAAAATGATAATGCAAAATTGGATAAATGTTTACAAATTTGTGCATATATGAAACTTGTGAATTGGTACAAAATGTCCAGTTCTGTGAAAATGGATCATCTAAGAAAGTGTAATCAATTCTTTAAAGAAAACACATAAACTTCTCTCACCTTTATCTCTTTATGTGCAAGTATCATCTATTTTCTTAAAACTATTTACATACATTTCATTGCATGAGAATAAAGGCATTTTAATATGAGAGGTTAAACTAGTTCAAAATGCAGACTGAGCAATTATAAATTTTATAAAGTGTGTCAACAATAAATACATGTTTCTTGTTTATTCCATTTTTACTAGTCAAGACTAAACATTTCTCCAGATCAAACAGATACATTATGTCTTCCATACATAAAAATCATTTTTCATTTCATTGCATAACTTGTTACTTCTATGATTAAGAAATAGCCAAACCATATACTAATTCATTATAACATATATGTTATAACATCAGAGTGGGACAAATCCGAGTATAACATTTGGGGTGTTATAACCAAATCGAATAGAAAGTTTATTTTACATTTTCTTCCTCTTCAGTAATGAATCGGTTCTTCATTACTAAAGTAGTGAAGCAGAGGGGGGGGGGGGCAAAGAAGTTTTGAAGCCCCAATTAGGCTAAGTCGGGACCTGGTAATGTATACAAAGCCTTTACTAAATCATTCCATATTGATTCGGAAAAAAAATGCATTTTTATATTATTGTAGATAGCAAATTTTGCCAGATTAAATTCCAATGTTTTCAAATATCTAAAACTAATAGCTTACATTAGATCTTTTTCAAGTAAAAAAATAAATAAATAACAGTATAAAATGTTTTTTAATTAGAAAATTATCAGTGAAATATAACACTTTTTTGTGATAAAGATAGGCATCATTAAATAATAGCAGTAAATGTGATGATAATTTCCAGTCTTTATTCCGAAAAGTAAAATGATTAGAATGCTTGGATTCCTAATAAACATCATATAATTAAACCTTATATAGTCCTTATTATGATAACAGAAAGTTTTATACAATTTTAACAAGTTTGTAAATAGAGATATACTTGCTCAAGAACTGCTATAAGTAAAGAATGAATTAAATGTCCAATACATAATTATTCTACTTCTGTTTGATACATTTTCACAGGGTTCACATTTTGCTTCACAACATCAAGCAGTTTTCATTATAACTTAATCTAAGTAACTTGGGTTTCAGAATTCTTGATATTAAGCTTTTTAGTATTATAAATACAAGTAATCATCTTACTACTTACATATTATACATTTTATTAGTACCATAATTAGATAAATATTACTTTATTATATTTTTCTGTCATTAGCTCTTGAGAGAATTTAACAAATTTAATCTTTTGAATACATATATTTATCTGTGTTGATGTATTTTATTGTATAGGGTGTTTATAATTAAACTTCCCCTACAAACAGCATCCTACAACGCAAACGGATGAACGGATTGGAGAGGAATTTGGTATATAGTCTATACACGAGATGCGCACCCTGGATTTCACACAAAAAAATTGTAGTTCCAAAATGTCCATCAGAGGGCGCCTTTTCTGGAAAAATATTAAATTTAACACAATAAACGACCAAAACGAAATAGTGAAACAATATTAACAATCCAGAACAAGAATTATGAGTAATAAAATGTAAAAGCGGGAAAAGCTGTCAATTGTAGGAAAATGTCGAGATTTGTAATCTTGCGATGAAGAGAAAGCTTTATACAAAACAGGTAGGGTAAGAAATGTTTGTTGTAGTTATGTTTTATGTCGTTGTTTCGGGCTGTAATGTATTTTTTCCTTACCTTTAATAAATGTGGCAAGATGACAAGGTAATCAAAAACTTGTCAATAAATGATAATATTGTTTCTGCATTATGCTTTGGTTGTTTATTGTGTTAAAATTAATGTTATTCTGGAAAAGGCGCGCCCTGGTGGACATTTTGAAACTTTTTTTTTTTTTTTTCAAAATTCCGTGTGCGCATCTCTTGTATAGTCTATATGCTAAATTTCGTTGCAATCCGTTGATGTCGTATGATGTCGTTTTCTGGGGAATTTTAATTATAACGAACCTGTACCTCATTTTGTTTACCTATATTTTTTATCTAATTGTGAATAAAATCAATGTCTATTCCTGAAAGAGAAAAATGAAATGAAAACACATGGTTCATACACATAATTATGCTATACAAAAATAATCTATACTTATATAAAGCTCAATGTGTGTATGTGTTGGCACTCAACAGGCCAGACCGTTTCGCCTACAGCTACCAAATTTGGTACATGTATACCTTGGAGGTCGAGAATGTGCACGTGGGGTTCCTTTTTTCGAATTTTTAATTAGAATTTTAATTATTAATTAAAAACTAAATTTTCCGCCAAAAAATCTTTTTCATTTTCCCCACTACCAAATGAGTAAGGCTACAGTTTTTTTCCAACAGTAATGAGGCTAGGGTTAACAATTTTCGGCCGATTATTTCAAACAATTCTGTTTATTTTCTTAATGTTTGATGCATTTAAAATTAAACATTGCTAATTAATCGATCTTTCAGATTCATTCTGAAGTACTTTTGAATTAAAATAAAACAAAATAAAGGAAATTAAAAATTTCTAATCTGCATAACGTTACCCCAACTGGCGCAGAATAATTCACGCATTTGCGTTACCGTAACTGGCGTTGAAAATTCACGCATGCGCATTGTGTTCTGATTGTTGACATGACAACCATTATCAACGGATGATTTAAATTATTTTTAGGTAAGTTGCATGTTTTTGTAATTAAATTGTATTTATGTTAGTTATATATTTTTTGTATATGCTTATAGTTTTAAGTAAATCGTTTTTTAAGTAGTTTTTTTAACCTGTTTTCAACCGATTATTTTAAACGATTCGTTTTATTTTCTTAGTGTTTGATGCATTTAAAATTAAACATTATTAATTAATCGATCTGCTCATGATGAGCTGAGAAAATTTTGTTGGCAAATTCTTGAGCTTTTATATAAATTAAGAAAGATATTCTTTAGTGTCCATAAAGTTTAAACACTCAGTGACTCTGTTTTCAGTCATCATATTATAAAAAAATGCTTTGTTTCAGTAAAAAATATTATTATATTAATTGCAGATTAATCCTTTCCACTTTAATTTATGGGATAAATTCTACGGGGTTAACAGAAATTTAGAGAGATACATATTACGTTATGACTGAAGGCCTTTCCAATATTATGAGTGAATCATATGACTATCAAAATTTGAAGTTGTAAAAAATTTTGATGAAGAAGCTATTAAAGTAGGAATTGCATAAAATATTTAATTATTAAAATTTTAACGAACATTAAGATTGGCGAACCGGCTGGTCGCCAAAGGCGGCTAGTTACAAATAAGGATTATAGAAATGAATTTTCATGATCATTTGCATACATACAAAACACTTTTATTTCAAAAATTTTGCATATTTTATATTTTGCATTTATATATATTTTGATTTGAGAACTAAATTGCTTTATTTTGCATCCTTATTCATTTCTACAATAAAAAAACACTAAACAATTCGAATTAAAAGGAAAAAAAAATTAATTTTTCAGATCACTTTAACAATTATTTATGAAATTTCAAGCACTGAATGACATTTTCAATAATCTTTTAATAATATTGGGTTTCAGAATATTTATAATCACACAAAGGCTTGCATATTAATAATTAAATAATTATTAAAAATATCCAAAGAGTACAAACCATTATTTCATCAAAACTGCCAAATGCTAATGTTTTGTATTTATCAATTGGAGGTCGAATGTATGTGCAGTAATCACTTCTTTTAATTTGATCTAACTGCTTCACACAGCTAACATATGCTAATCGAGATTGAATTTCTTGCAAACTGGGAACCTAAATATCAAAATTATAAATTCAGACAAGTTCAAAATACACAACATAAAAAATAAATATATACTTAAAAATGCTTTTTTTTCCCCACTGACCTTAACAGGTGATGCCCATGGATTCCATTTTTTCCATAGTAACCACCAACCATTGAGAGTGTCTCCATAATTTGTCAAATCTATATCATCTTGACTACCGACATCAATAGCTATTATGGTTTCTGCACCCATCTCTCGCATCACATCAGCTGAGGATATATTTGATTTAGGCTAATTTTATGCAATTTTTAAAAGTGTTGTTTGAAAACATCACATAAATTAAAGCTTTGTAATGAAGAAATGATCCGAGTGAGTTAAATAATTTCATAATGTAGAATTTTTATCATTTATATTTTTAAAATTAAGTAATGCCAAAAGATGCAAGAAATTTATATCAAATATTGAAGAAATTAGCTGAATATGCTTATCAGTTTCATAATACATTATGCAGAATTTTATCTGAAAGTTATAATTTTATAAAAATATTATGTAATGCATTTACGATTCAAACTTTACAAAGACAATACATCAATATTAAATGCCAATATAAAACAAAATTTCTTTGATAATTAAAAAGGTTTAAATTTTTCCTAAATGACGTCAAAGAACTTTTGTTTCACAATTAAATTAAAACACAATTAAAAATATTTTAATTGACTTTCTATTCATAATGATATAATTACATTTTATGACATTAGAAAAATTATTGTATTGTAAAAGTTTTATATCAAAATTTTTTATATGCAGGCAAATATATTGAAGAAGTAGGAAAATATATTTACATTAATGAACTGAATTATTTATAGTTTGTATATGATATTCTTAATATTGAATATTGGCTTTTTTGTGTTTGGAACTGGTTTGAAGAAAAAATTTTATTTTAAGTATTCTAATCAAATTTGTGAATCATATGAGGACTAATTACAATCTTTAACATTCAAGAGATAAACTTTTTATTTCAAACAAAAATATTCAAATTTCATCCTGAATCAAATATTGTTTAATTAATTTAAAGACATTTTTGGCAAATAACAGTACATATTCGAATTTTTCACCAAAAAAAGTCACATAAAATACTTTTTTAAAAATAAAAGTTTTGCAGCATTGTGGAAATTTTGAAACATTTTTGAGCTGCTTTACAATTAAGAAATTTGGATCCCTATTTTTATACCATCTTAATCATCATCCCTATTTAATAATCTTAAAAATTAAATTTATTAAAGAATAAAAAAATAGTCATCTTTAGGATTGCTAAGATCTGGCTACCTAGTTTTAATCAATATTGATTTTCTTAATTTTTAAGTCCTCTTTGAGGCTGGCAATTAAATGCATAAATACCTGGTACATTATTGACATAACACCCATCAACCAGTAGATTACCATCAATAGGATCACAAATAGGTGGTAACAACCCTGTTACAGTCATGCTAGCTCGCACATATCGCCACAGATCACCTGTTAGTATATATAAGGTAACAAAAAAATGTTAAAATAAACATGCTCAGGAACACTAACCTGGAAGATTATTGACGTAACCCCCATCAAGAAGTAAATGCCCATCCAGTGGGTCGCACATAGGTGGCATATAACCAGACAGGGACATACTCGATCTAACATAGCGCCACAGTGATCCTGTAAATCACAGAAAGCGCTCAAAAATCACTGGCTGAAGTTTACTTATGATCAAAAAGGTTCAAAAAGCACATCTGGATGGGTTCTTTTAAATAATAAAAAAAATATAAGAAAGAATGAAATGCACAAGGTTTCATAAGAAGTATAAGAAAAAAGAATTTTGAGGGGAAAAAAAGATATCAATTTATATCAAGAGGATTTAGACAAACAAGAAGGAGAAAAAGAGTCAAAAGAGAAGAGAAAAATATATAGCATGCTCAAAAGAGTATAAATAACATTTAAAGAGAAAATTATTAGTACACAGTAAGACATTTTTTTAAACTTAGTTTCACTAAAAGATCAGGGTACTAAGAATTTTATCAACCAATTCCCAGAATATTAAAAGGTAAATAATACATTTACATAAAATTATAACAGAAAGCAAAATTTTATTAAAATATCAATCCATATAAATTTAATTTAAACTATAACTTTTTCAAAAACTGACCTAGATTTTATCATTTTAAAGCCAAAAGTTTGAAAATTAAATTTCTTCACGCAGTTGATACAACAAAAAAATTAAGATTGAAAACAAAAACAAATAAAATTTCAAGTCTTTTTTCGTCCTTATGAAAATTTTCTTCTTATGAAATGAAACAGATTTTGAAAATACATATGCTTATTAGCATTTACTTCTTAAATTTTAAATTTTTTTCTATTTACTTTATGAACTGTTCTAACTATAGGAGGATAAATCTAAAAATTATAAAGTTGAATATTTGAAGATATAAAATATGCTTCTTAATGTCAAGATTCAGTTTTAGCCAAATATTTTGAAAAACAAGTTTAAAAACAGAGGCTATTCAAAATTGAAATATACAATTCAGAAGAATTTGTTCATAAAAAAATATTAATAGCAAATCAATAGAATCACTTATCAGCCAAGCATTTAAATAAAATTTTGCATAATATTATGCATACAACGATTTGCTTCCATCAGTATTATTAACAAATCATGTCAAAATGTAACAGAAAATTAAAAATTTAAGTAATGGTGGTAGCAGATTATAATTTAAACAAAAAAAAAATCATGATATTCAAGAATGATTAGATGACAAGGGTAACCCATGTGTCAGCATCTCTCCCTCCTGAAATATCGGTGTTGCACACTTGACTTAACCATATTGATTTATCATGCAAAGATGACAAGGGCTACCCATGTGTCAGCATCCCTCCCCTCCCCTAAAATAATTACTTAACCATATTGATTTATCATGCAACGTCCATTCTTACAATAGTTCTTAGATGAAATAGGGTTTTGAACATACATAAACGGCTGAAGAGCACTGGTAAACTACATCAAAAGATTTGGAAAGACATCCAATTCGGAATAATTAGAATACTGCATAGAAAACTTATTCAGAATTTTTTTAAAAAAAATACTTTATGATATCAATTTATGATCATGTAACAGATGTAATGTGATCCAAACTAGTTCACATTTTGAGACCATTGTGAAATCATTGCTTCTGAAACTAAAAAAAAAATTGTTTACCATTTAAAAAATTATTGCTTTTGTTAATACTATTACTTTAGTTCATACATTAGAAAATTAAATCAGTGCTTTTTGGTGAGTAGATGTAGTAAATAAGTTTTTACACTTAATACAATTACTATAATATTCTATCTACATGTGATATGTAATTTGCATATGAACAATGTGCATTTTAAATGTCTATTTTAAATTGCATATGAACAATGTCTATTTTAAATTGCATATGAACAATGTCTATTTTAAATTGTACAGAGGGTTTTTCAGTTACCTATATATTTGCCTTTATATAAATTGTTTAAAAGATTTACTCACAAAAAATTAAAAGTAATTGAATTATAATCAAATCTTTCAAACTTAAAAAAAAAAGAAAGTGAAAAAAAGGGTATACAATACAATGGAAGTTTAAAAACTTACTTTTCTATTTTTCACAGCCTATGATTTTAAATAACTCAGAAATGTAAGGTAAAAAAACAAAAAAACATTACGTATAATGCTCCCTTCCTTTTCCTAATTATAAAATCCAAGAGAAGAAAAATTACATTTTTTTTAACTCAAAAATATTGCAAAAAGTATAGAAACAGTGTAAATAGATAATATGCCCAGATGCATTGTCATATTGTACAACAGTAAGGTACACCTTTAGGTCCCATGTGGAATAATGTTTATCATGTGACATCGCATGCATTGAACTTCACTGATCTACTAATTGTACAATCTATTAATTATCTAACAAGTAAGACCACAACTTCATGATCTTAAAAAATTCAAAATACAATATCGTCAAAGATCGATAATTAAAAAATTTCTTTTAATCAATTGGAATAAAGTAATGCCCATACTATTTATTTATCAATTGTTAGTGGACTATTGAAGAATTGAAGTATGTAAACAATCAAATTTTTCAATATGCAATTTAAAATATAAGTAAAAAACGTTTATAGCCAGAAATAATTTTACAAGTTAATGCAAAGTCTAAGCATTTACAAGAAAAACAGCATACGAATCAAGAAAAATAATATGTCCCAAAATTTGTTTTTTTTTTGGGGGGGGGGGGAAACTCAATAAACCTCATTTCAAATTCTTTGCAGAATGCATTAAAACTTAAAAACAAACAAATCACTTGAAAATCTTGTATGCAAATAATTCTGAGCATTTTGAAAACAAACACATCAATAGTTAAGCATAGTGCAAAATAATTGCAAGCTCTTAGTCAAAGTGCAGTAATAAAATCTAGGGATTGAGGTACCTTGCTTAGCATATTGAAATAAAGAAAAAAAAACTTTTATTGTAAATGAAAAAATTGACTTTTTAAATATTTAAAAAATGAAAAGTTGTGCTGTTGCAATAATAAAGTACAAAAGAATTAATAACTTACTTCCATTTTTATAAAAGGTTGAGGTTTTGAAAAAATGAATTAAAAAAATAAAAATAAAAAAATAATAAGCCCATTTCAAATAAAATATGGAAAAAAATGAGAATATTCACCTTGAAGTTAATTTTTTACTTTAACTTAGTTGCTAATTTATATTATATATATATATAAATTAGCAACTTCTCAATGTTTACCAATCAAAAATTTCGGTGACTTCAAGTCAAAAATTCAATTATTAAGTTTCCATTTTTGAATATAATTATTTGTATAACTATAAACAATTATTTGAATAACTACAAAGTAGAAGAAAAATTCAATATTGTTCTGAAAAATAACTTGGAATATAAAGTATTTCCTACATATAATATAATTAATTCTTAGTAATTGGCAGAGGCATTTTTCAGCACTTAAAGAATTTATCCATGAAAATTTCATAATTAATTACAGAACTTAAAAGCATTCAGCGATTTAAACAACCTACAGTATTCAAATCTTTTAATCTTCTTTCATTTTCTATTGTATATAATATATATATATATATATATAAACCATCTTTTTTAAAAGTCAGACATGACAAAGGGTTGAAACAAAAACAAAACAAAAAAAAAATGTTCAACCTCATAAAATAATATATGTGTGAAAGGTAAAACAGATATGTTTAATTAAATAATAAAAAGAAAAAAACTTTATACAAAAAAGTACTTGAGATCATAAAGATGTTAACGAATTATCCCCCCCCCCAAAAAAAAAATTAAATGACCTCAACAATAATGAAATTCGATTCTGAAAGCTCTGAAATTCGTGTTTCAACAGAAAAAAATCACATCTGAAAACACTTTACAGTTCACAACAAGAATAAAAATAAAATCGGGTGAAAACCAAAGAAACACTTAATGTTTTAAGGAGAAAAAAAACCATTTACAATAAAAAAAGGGCAGGGGGTAAAGATTTGACAAAAATAGTAGTAATACTTCTGCAACATCTGAAACAAAATATTTCATTACTAGTGAAATTTTTAAGTAATTCCCAAAAATATTTTAATAATCTATTAACACAAAAAAAATTTCTATTTATGTTATAATCATTTGTCAATTATCAAAAAAGTTAAGAAGTTTAACCAAATAGCAATATACAATCCTCAAACCAATCAATAAACATGTATTCGTTGGAATACTATTATAATTGAATGACTTTATTGAACGACAGAATAACTTTTTTACACAAATGCATGTGATAAATCTTATTTCTTGAGAATTGCCTCAAATTTAACACAGACCATTTTATTTCTCATAAATTATTATGATAAGGAGCATTTCATTATATTCTTCATTCAGATTTTATCAAACACCTCTTTAGAAATGTCAAATTAACTGTAATTCGAAATTCTCCAATTTTCATTCATAGTGTTTTTGCACATATTAGATTTCCTTCATTTTGAGTGTTCTTTCTGGCCAAAAAGAACACTCAAATTCCAAAAGAACACTTCTTTTTGGCAATATGAAGCTTCCTACTAATAATTATGTATTTTGCTTAGAAAATCCACTGTGTAGTATGCAGGAAGTAGGCAGAAAAGCTTAGCTGAATGAGAAATGATTAAAACTATTTTTTTTCTCTCGCGAATCTTATTTTCTAGTTCATGCCAATAATAAGCAAATGATTATCTGAATAAAATGTGGGACCAAAAAAAATTCCACAATCAAGTAGGAAGAAAGATAAAATTATCAAAAGATTAATAATGGTCGGTCACAATTCCTAATAATGAGCACACAGACTTGCAAATAGAGTTCTAATGGCTCAGAGATACAAGAATGAAATTCATAGATAATCTGCAAATTCTTATACAGGTGACAACAAACACAAATTCATTTTAATAGACAATAACAACAGATCAATTGAACTTGGGAGTGAACGACTTCTTTAATCATAAACGAATAATTCAAATGCCTAGACCAGCGTACTATCGAATATGATACAAATGGTTTAAGATCTGGAAACAGCTCATCTAAAGGAGTGGGAATACTCTAATTTTGCATTAATATTGCAATTACTCTAGTAATCTTGATACCCCAAATTGTTTTTGTCAGGAGAAATTAAGCCCGAAATCAGAACTGATTTTCTTTCATGATTAATTTCTTTCGTCGATAAATGACTTTTTTTCCCAAAACCATACTATATTTGTGGATAATAAATACATCAATTATTAAAACTTTCCTATTGCTATTATAAAAAATCTGAAAGTCCATTAATGGTTTCCAGCAATGAAATTATAGTTAAATGCTACCTGAATCATTGATTTCATTCAAAATTATTCACTTATTAACCAAAATACCTTACTTAAAAACTCTAGTTTATTAAAAAGAATGTGCAAATTTTTAATCCCTTATATCAGTAAAATTGGGGGGGGGGGGGAATCATAAATCTCATAATTTGTTTTGTGTGAACTTTGTATTGGAACCTTATGTATGCAGCATGATATTATAAATGTAATAAAGACCATTTGATTAACATATTCTCTTCAATTGATAGGAAATAATTTCTCCAGTTTGCTCCCGCCCCCAACTAAATTGTGAAAATATTAAAGACAAATTTTAAAAAGCTAAAAAAAAAACGTTTAATATGAAAATCCCAAAATTTCTAATCAAATATTTCAAAGTGGATTACCGTATTTAAATATGAATTCAATTTTTTTTTTGAACAAATAAGTTCACAAATATGAAAGTCTTTGTAATTTTACTTAAGTACAAAATGAATTTTTTTTAATGAATAAAGCAATGAAAATTAATGAAATAATCATCATCATTCGTTTCACATGGCAAAAGACAAAACGAAAGAAATACTAAAATAAATGACGAACTTTCTTCATCAATATTTTGTGATTGGGCTTAGTGTCACAGACACAATGCACTAAGATATATTTAATTATTAGGCTTATTACCCAACATAAAAACAATGGATTTAGATATGTGAATTCTCATACATTTTGAAATAAATAATGCATTTTTAGATATTTTTATTTTATTTATTTATTTAAAATTCGGGCTTTTAATTTAGTTTTGTTAAAAACAGCAAATTCTAAAAATAATCTGGACACAGGAAACATAATATAGAATAAAATATAAAGAAATAATTTTTTCCTTTGCTGGAAGTTGCAATTTTTAGCATACAATAACAAAGTTAGTTTTGCAAATTATCATATTGTATCATTTAAAGATATGTTTAATAAAGTTGTGGATGCATGAATTCTATGGAATATTTCAGAGCAACTTACTTGCCAAAAAATATTCTCATAACATTAATTACAATAATAAAATTTTAAAAAATCTAACTTAAAGAAATGATAACATTTGAAATTTCCTTAAATTCTTTGCTGTAATAATTAAATTCGCCATTGTGGTGATTCACATTGTAAGTAGTTGCTCAACATACCACACACCAAAATAAAATTTCATGATAATAACATAATCATGCAGAAAATTTATAATACTTAACTAGCAGCCTTAAAATCCACCTAAGTCAAGAATATTCAAATGATACTGATATCATTAAAAAAAATAAAGACTTTCATAATGAAAATCAGTACTAAATGCTTTCTAACATCACAAATAGTTTTCAATGTATAAAGCAAATTTAATTTAATTATTACATTCATATTAAAATTACATTAAACCAAATATTCTGCTTCTACAGAACACACAACTACATTTTTATTAGATATTACCTTCAAGCAATTCATAACTACCCATATCAAAGTATTACAAAAATTGATTTATTTAAAATTTAATTAAAATTTTCTTTTCTTTCATAATAATAAAATCTGTTATTTTGAATCTCAACAAACATGTACAAGATATAAATAATTGTTTAATATCCTTTCTTTTTTAATGAAGAGAAATGCACCTTTTATGACATTAGCAAAACAAAAAATATTTTACAATTAAAATTAAATACTCATATTTAATTTGATAAATTGGATAATGTGCAGCATTATTTTAACAAGGAGTTGCTTGAAATTTTTAAAAACATTTTTACATATTTTCTTTGTTATTCATAAAATGAATTTAATACAAAATTTAAAATAAAGCCTTGTATTAATTCTGAAATACAAACATTATTTATAAAATAACAAATATGGTCTAAAATAAAATTTTTAAAAAATGAATGTAAATCCATGCATTAGAAAGATAAGAAAGGAAATGAATGCATGCAAACTTCATCCACATGCCAAGCAAAAGGCTCTTAAAAGTGTAGAAAACAAAAACTGAAAAAAAGTAGTAATAAAATTAATAAAAATAATTTATGACCAAAATATACAGATATATTTAGATTATTAGACTTAAAAGCCTATACTAAATTATTTTCTACATACAATATAAAAAATCTTATAATTTATATTTAACAGTAAATGAGTAATAAATTATGTTATTTATACTTACGGATGTTACTGAATTTTAGACTAATAAGATTACATACATTTAATAAGTATTTATAGACAAAATAAAAGTAGGTCCTAAACTACCTTTATGTGTTTTATCACATACATCTGCCTTCATTAAAGTATCCAATTATTTCCTTTTGTCTGTTTATTTTTAAAAGGGGTAATATAATGTTAAACATGGATTAGTTCTGCTGTTAATTAGTAAATGTACTTAATAATAAAATTTTAATTAAATGGATAATGTAAAATACAGCAATCATTGATCAAACTGTCATTAGTATGAAATATAAACTAAATGAAATAAGTGTATGAAAAAAATTAAGAATCTGATCAAAAATAGATGGTGAAATAAACAGAAGTGTAAGAAGTGTTATGTGCAAATAAAAATGTTTCTTTTTTTTAAAGTGATATACTTGAAGATGTGGATCTAAAACTGATACGACTAAATGATGTTCAGAAAGGAAAAGAATGGTTTAACAAAAAGAATGTCCCTTAACAGTTTTTTTTTTAATGAAAGAACACAAATGCAAGATCATTAATGGAAATTAATAAGAATAAAAATGATAATGTAAAAGGATCAAGGAGTAGGTATTTTAATCACTATATTAAAATGCACATTGTTGGCATTTAAATATCTCTGTGCTTATCTCTAAACTGATTAGATAGTTTTCCAAACAGTTATATCCATAAGGTAACTAAAATGTAAGGAAACCTTTGGAGCAATCATTACAGAGATTCAAAATTAGTCATAGTTGGCATGTATTATATTAGTTGTCATACCATGAAAATTGATTAGAATAATCAATATAACAGGGATTTATAAATTGATTAGAATAATCAATATAACAGGGATTAATAAATTGATTAGAATAATCGATATAACAGGAATTTGTAAAAAAATAATTTCCCTTTTATTAAATGAAAACATTTGGAGAACAGATTCATATTTTGAATAAAGAACATAAGAAATGAAGAAAACAAGGATACAAAAAATTTTAATTCTATACCCTATTTAAAGAGCATGCTTCAAAAAAGGGTGGCAGATCAGTGAACATTAACTTCAGCCAGTGATTTACAAGGTTCAACTATTCATTGCTGATGAAAGAGTGGGCCTCATTTGTTACATCTTCTTGCATATCATAATGCAAAAAGAGAATCAGAATTGTAATCTTCCCATAAAACAAACAATTAAATAAAAACAAATCAATCAACAAGTAGATAATAGATAATACAAACAAATAAAGTCTCATATTAGAAAAAATTTGAACATGATTTGAAATACAAATATGTGCAACTAGAATATTTGGGGAAAATAATTGTGTGCAGGAAGTTAAAAAAGCCACTTAGAAATTGGGTTATGAATGCATAAACAAAGCTGCTTGAGTTATAAAGATTTTAATTTCTTTAGATTAGAATAAATTACTTTAAACTGTCAAGTTAATTGAGAAAACAAAATATTTGATTTATTAATATTGCAAAAGGTTCAAGAAAAAATGATTGCTACAAAGTTTTCAATCACATAAATTAGTGCTTAGCTTGACTTAAAAAATGCCTTTTAATTCTAAAAAAATGTGTATGATTAATGCTCTGAAAAATCAGAGCAGCAACTAAAAATATAAATAAAAGCAGCTAAAATAAATATTAATTATAGAATTTCAATATACCAAGAAAATTGGGAAATAAACCTTCGAAAAATGTTGTTCATTCTTAACTTAAAGGTGCATAAATTAAAAATATAAAATCTAATCGGAATATTGTCTTAATGAAAACTTTTTAAAAATTAAACTTACATTAATATTTAAGTAAAGTAATGTTTTTATTATATATCTTTCTGCAGTGAGTAAGGGTTTTGCTTGCAAGTAGCAAATGCAATAATAGGTAGCAAAGGAATTAAAAAATGAGATATAAGCAAAAGTCTAATTTCATGTTAGAAAAAACTTTCATATTGCAAATTATATATAATAAATGAATAAAAGTATTTACTTTCATTTGATAAGAAAGAATTGCAAATAAATCCCAGTCAATGAGTGACTAAACTAAACGTCAGTTAATAGTTATAAGTTTTTAATTAAAAATTATAACTATAAACTGACAAATAATAAAAGTATATTATCATTTTAAATGTCAAGAGCACAATCTATATTCAGATTACTATATTAATCATAAAATAACCAAAAAATTATTACATGAATAACACAATTTTGGGAAGGAAAAAAAATTCATAAAGCAAATAATTAAAAATTTCAATACCATTGACTGAGATTTGTAATTGTCTAATGTAAAAGCAATTAAGAAGCAAATTTTTAAAAAATTAAAAATCACTAAAATTGTACCATGAGTGTGGACTCTCATTGTACTATCTGTAATGTCTGTAGTAATAGTAAAATATGGTAACCAAAGATCTTCTATTTGTCTTTCTCCAAAAACTTCTTGAATTGTTCGGTTGAATCCAGCTCCTGAAAAGTTGCAAAACTTAACTCGTAAATCAGAATTAATCCAACTAACAGAAAATTATAAATTTAACACAAATAAATATATCCTAAAACATACATACTCTATTAACAAAATTATCTTTATTTAAACAACCCTGACAAAAAAATTACTCTTTTGTAAACACTCACAAAAATAACTTTTAAGTAAATAAAAAATAGTAGAAGATACATATAACTGTATGCTATATTCCATCAGAATTTTTCTTATAAAGATAAATCATATTATATATAAGTGTGACTTAAAAAAATTGTACTATTTAATATCATTTGCTATTTAGTACATTTTGCTTTTAAAAGCCATTTTTTATTCACTCAAATCAAGAACTGTTGAGGATATTTTAAATGCTAGTCAAAATTGAAAACAATCTATTACTTATGTAAACTATAAAATATATAAATATAGTTTTGTATTTTAAAAAACACATCAACACTTAGAATAAAACTTATTAATTATAATTTTTATGAAATCCAAATAAAAAAATAATAAATAATAAAAATTCATAGCATTTAAATAATTAAAACAATGTTGAAATATGTTACTAAAATATTTTATAAAATGAAGAAATATTAACATGAAGTTATATTTAAATTGTAATAACAATATAACTAAAATTATATAATGATAAAGCAGAACAAATGTTCAAAAAGTATGAAATCTAAACTAAATTGATAATTATACGAAAACCATTTGGAATTTAATTCTAATCCATCATTAGCAAAGGTCAATTAGAAATTAGAAATATAAATTTATATTTATTGATAATATAAATTTATTGATATAAATTTATAAAAAATATATAAATATAAATTTATTGATATAAATTCACTATTGTAATGGTGAATTTTATTAATAGTAATAACTAAAAACCTCTCTAATTTCATGCAAGAAAACCTTTTTTTAATTAAAAATTCAATATACTGTACAATTTTTTTAAAGATATCTATAGGAATGATTAATGTTGAATGAGAACATAAAAATAATGGAATATGCCACAAAATTACTTATCCATATAATTGCTATTTCAATAAAAAGAAAAAAAATCACAGCAAAAGTTTTCCTAAATTTTCTAATAGTTAGATAAGGCAACAAAAAAATTTGTCCTTTTTTTTATCTGAAGGAATTTTACACAAAAAAAAATTTATGTGCTTTGATGTTATCCAAATGTAGAAGATTAATATTTTCCAAATTTCTTCACAATATTTGCTCATTTTATTCAAAAGACATCCAGCACTATAAATAGAATTCTTTGGATTCTAATCTAGATTAATCAGATTATGTATTTCCAAACAAATTACCTGTAAACATTGCAGTAGCTGGATATGTAAGATCAAGTATTTGGCGCCAATAAGAATTCATTTTCTACAGTTAAAGAATGAAAATTTATTATTAATGCCATAAGAGTAACAACTTACATCAACTTTACATTCTATAAAATAAACTAGAAGTATCAAAACATGGATTAAGATTCAAATTTCAAACTAATTCAAATATTTAAAGTTAATAAAAAATATTAAGAATTATGGAAGTTGAGATGAATTATGATAAAAGAAAGATACAAATTTAATATTTCTAATAATAATAAGAATTTAAACATGAATTCTATAAAACATAAATAAAATTCTTAGTTTTTATCTGCAGAATATCACAAAAAAATTTATATATCTATATATGAATAGTTAAACTATATTAACATATAGTTTGAAATATAAAAGGGAAAAAATCAGTGCACATATTTTTCAGCCAAGATATTTTTTTAAAAAATTCTAAGTAGAATACAATTTTCTTTTATAATAATAATAAACTATTTTATTAATAAACGAAAAAAATTATGAATTTAACATTATATATTACCATTATATATTAACATATTTAACATTACCATCTAAGTATATAGTAAATATATAAAAAAAATTATATCATTTTTTTCAATGATCAATTATTATTTTTATTTCAGTCTTTTACAAACCTGTGCATTTAAACAAAACAGAAAAAAAAAATGAAATAAAAGATGGGCGGTGGTAATATATTAGATTTTTACCTTATTACATCTCTTATTCAAATAATATGCAGAGTTTGGCACACTATTTCTTTCTTCTTTTTCCTTTTTAATATCTCATCCTTTTAAAAACTTCATAGTTAAGTGAAAAGCCATAATTTATATTCTATAGCACAAACTTTTGAATTTTTCAATTTTTTTTTATAAAGTAAGCTTGTTCATATAAAATAAACACACATTAATATATTTCAAATATCTTATCATAACATTTAAGCTTTTTTTTTCCAACTCATATTTTGATCAATGAAAGAAAATAAATGTTTCAAATTAATTACTAAAAAAATACTCACATATGACCACTCTCTTGCTTTTTGAGTCATAGTTGTCACATCACTTTCTTGACACCACAATGCTCCCATGAAAGCCCCAATACTGACTCCCCCAACCATATCAACGGGTATGCCAGCTTCCCGTAAAGCTTTTATAATGCCAACATGAGCTGCACCCCTGAAGAAAATTCATAAATTGTATTCATTTATAAACTCTCAAGAAAATAATTCTTTATACAGAAGAGAAAAGTACATTAGTGATTAAATGCAACTTGTAATTATTAAAAAAAAAACTTTAAAATTGTAGGCAGTAAGACATATTTTACATACCTTGCACCACCTCCACCAAGCACTAATCCAAATGAAGTGCCAGTTAAGAAACGAGCCAGTCGAGAAAAATCGGAATGGATATTGGGAGGATTGACAAAAAGTTTGTTATATACATCTGCCTAAATATTAAGAAAAATAAAGTTTAAAAACTTTCAAGAAGAATTTAAAAAAGATTTATATCTAAAATAAAAATCAAAACATTGACCAAATTCAAAACATACAGAACATTTAAAAAGAAGATTAAAATACATCTTTTTGGTAAATAAGATCATAACAATTATTTAATCATATATTTAAGTTTTAATATTGTATTTTTATAAGTTTTCCAAGTGGTTTTGAAAATAAAGGAAAAAAAACAATATTTTTACTAATTAATATTGTATTAAAAGTTATCTCACCAATCGCATAGGTGATTTTTTAGTAAACATTCTTTTAGGACAGCGAATGTGATAATGAGATGAGCACCAAGACCTCATATTTAGCCACTCAACAGTTTTGCGTGGTTTGATTCTGTCATCTCTATGAAGAAGAACTAACTCTTTCTGAGTACGAATAGCAAAATGCTCCAATTCTTTTTCCATCTGAAAATTAATAATTTATCAATACAAAAATTTCAAATGCGGTAAAATAATACTGATTATATTGTCACTTAGTTCTACGATTCAGAACAAAAAAAGTTAATATTTATAGAAATTTTGCACTTTTTACTTTTAGATCAACTAATCAAACAGCATAAAAATTATTTTACAAAATAAAATGAAGATTTTTGATTTTTCAATATAATTAGACAAAAAAAATTCTGGTCTTTTAAAAATGATTTTTTTTAAAAAACCATTAATTCTATTATTTCATCTCTTCCAATTTCAAGCCATGCTTATAGCAATATCTCAGGTATACCAAAACACCCTTTTTTACCTTTGTATAATAAGAAACTTTTAAATAATAAAATAAATTCCTGCTTTCAGTAATATAATGATTCACTAAATAAATAAATTTAAAAAAAAGAAATTAAGAAGTTTTCACTACTTAATATTTTGATTTCCATAATTCAATACATTTATTTAAAAAATATCGACAAAGAGAATATATGAATAAGAATATATGAGAATATATAATATTACATTAAAATTAGTATAAAATTCAACCATCTAAAAAAACCAACTTTATTTTTTAATGTAATATCATTATTATTAAAATTAGTTACAATAAGTATTAAATAAATTAAATTTATAATTGAAACTTTTTTATGTGCAGTTAAGAACTATTTATCATAACAAAACAGTACTTTGACTCTTTACCTCTCCAACAGTTGGTTCAGCATCAGCCAATGCAACAATTATTATGCAGTCGGCTTGTCTAATACATCTTTGAGTCCATGGTGAAAAGTATGAATCGCACTGATACAAAACTATTTTATGTTGGTCTTCTTGTTGTGCAAGCCAGCTGCATAATCTGTATTCATTCGCACTAATAAAAAAAGAAAAGAATTTGAAGAAAAATTAAACACATTTTCAATGAGAATATCAACTTTAAATTAATCAAGAATCAATCCAAAAATAATTTTAAAGTCTTTAATTAACATAATAATAAAATTTGAATTTACCACAATTCTGTTAAGTATATTTTAATTAAAAAAAAATGCTTTTTAAAAATTGTATCAATAGAAATTTTTTTATCACAATTAGCAGTATATTTACTTATAGAAGTTTAGAATACAGTAGCTGCTGCTTTATGTAATCACTTCAGAACTTCGCAATCTTGATAACAATAACTAATTTATATCAATAAGAAAATTGGGTAAAATTAATTATATTTCTATCACATCAAGGAAAAAGAAAAATAGTGAAGAAAAGTCCCCAAGGCTACTATATTTTCAAAAATAATGACTTAAAAAATTCATTCATTGTTGTTTATCAACAATTATTCCTCGTCCTTATCCGAATCATTTGTTTATTGCTTGGCCTTGCTCTTAAAAAGTTCGTAGTTTTTCAAAATTTTACAAAGAGGCTGATAAATTTTCAGCTGCACTATAGTGTTGCATTGAATCATTTTAGATAAACTTCCAGACTTGTTAAGCATTTCAGTTTTGTGTTAAAAGCTCAAATTATTTCATCAAATAGTAATTTATGGCTATTTGACAGATTTCATGCCAAAGCAGTCCGTTTACATCAATCGAGACTTTGCAAATGAAGTAAAAAATTCAAAGAATATTAATTGGTAATGGAGATTCAAAATGAAAGACTGGAAAATTTTCTACTTCAAATCTGATAATATTAAATGATTTAGTTATTACACTAAATAAAAACTTTTGTGTACATTTTAATATGTCAATTCAAGGACCAGAGGATTTTGATAATATAAAAATTAAATGTGTATCAATTGTAATGACATTAAGCAGTGTCTACTGTATAAAATATTTTACTACTGTATATGTCTACTGTATGTATAATATCATATTTTAATTAAAAAAAGTTCAATAATGGCTCAAAGAGAGAAATAAATATACCTTAATAAGGCAGTAGGTCCAAGGGTTTTTTTAATTATGTCAGATGTAAGTCGCAGAGTAGGTCCTAGAAAACAAATTTAAATATATTCTAAAAAATGATGATAAAAATAAAATTAAATATATTTATCTTACATCATAAAAATGCATCTTACCAATAGCAGTTAAAGCATGGTTTAACTCTAAAGTAAAAGCTGTTAGGGGCACATCATCCATTGCAGCTAGAATAGCAACAGTAGCAAAATTTGAGCCTGTTGGTCTAGAATCCATTGTAAATGCCTTTTCACCTGCAACAGAAAGACAAAGGAATATTTAAAACAAATTATAATATCTAACATTTTAAATAAATTTCTATAGCTCAAGAAAACAAATATTTTACAAGCTAATTAAAAACATTCATACAAAAATATTAATAAAGTTTTCATGAAAATATATTTATGCTGAAATAAACTAAAATGTTTTTTCTCACAGAAATTTTATTTTGCTGCCAAAAAATAGGGATTTGTTAACTTAATAATCAGAAATAATGCAGTAAAATACGAGCAAACAATTTTTATAATATCTAACAATTTAACATTGTTATTTTGCAATGTTTTAAAAACCAACAAAATATTTTTTATAATAGAAATTTTTATTCTACTTCTGATTTTACTCCATTTTCTGTTGTAAGGTGCAAAATGTACAGTTCATTAAAAAAAAAATTATCAGCATTGCTTATTATTGAACTTAATTATCTTACTATCAAACAAAGATGCTTTATCAGAAAAATAAATATCCCTAAAAGTGTATATTCATGAAGTATTTTTAATTTCCATATTAAAATTAATATTAATACAATGTTTTGAAATGACAAAACCAAATTTAAAATGTAAATTCCAATTCACCAGAATAAATTAGCTTGAATGCATATAAAACTTTTTCCATTTGAAAGAAATGATTATTTAATTATTAGTAATTGAAAATCAGATATCTTAATGTTAAATAAAATTTGCCTTTTTTTACATATATCTGAAAATAAAAGTTTCATGACTATAATTCTTGTTTGCTATTAATGGCCATTTAGCACAAATAAAAACTGCATGCTTTCCAAACTGAAAAGAATCTGTTATAATTTTAATAAAGTTATAAGTAAAAATTTAACCTTATTGAATAGAAAAACAAACAAAAAAAATGGTGCCAATCAAAAATAGCAGTAATTGAAACACTGAAGTGTAAAATTTGGGGAATTTTGATCAATAGTTCTGGAAATATGCAGAAAATTCTGAAGTATATTGAATACCATTATACAGCACAATAACTTTAACAGAAATGCTAAAAACTATTTACAGATTCCATTTTTCATCACTTTATAAAATTACATTAGGTGCATAAGTTGAATAAAAAAAAACCTAAGCAGCAACTTAATAATTAATAGGAAAAAAAAATTACACAGCACAAAATGCAAATTACTTACTGGCATAAGGAATTCTTTTCTGAAGAGAGCCAAGTATACGATGTCCAAGTAAATGAATAAAACGGGTAACAACCTATGAAAATATATTTGTCTATACTTCCATATCAAAATTCATTTTTTGTAGTATAGTGCTTATAAAACATAATAAATAAAACTAAAAATACAAATTATAAATATTTCACATTATACAATACATAGAGACAAATAACTTACTAAAAAATCAATTATTATTTTTTGTTAGAACTTTTTTTTTCTATAAAATTTTAATATTAAAAATTCATATGAATAACAGAACTATAAGGTTTAACATTAGACTATAATATTCTAAATATTTTTACTGAATAAAAGCATAATAACTTGAACAAATTCAAAGATATAAAATTCTGATTATAAAATGAATTTAATGAAAATTAAATAGCAATTAAAATAACAAATACAAAATAAAAATACCTCAGGATATTTAATTTTGATGGCATTCAACAATCCTTCAGGGAGTTTTGCTAACTCTGAATTTCTGAAACATTATTTAATAACCAATCAGTTTAAAAATAGTCAGTCTTAAAGAATAAATTATAATTAAAATTAATAATAATAATAAATTAGATAAAAGTTGCACCGAATCTCTCACCTCACAGCCATGACAGTTGTTGATCTTCTGGTCTGTGTTAATACTTCCACCTGCAAAATATTTTTTCCCTCTAATTATAGAATTTAAAAAAAAAAAAAAGCTAAAATAAAACATTTTTTTTACAAAATTTAAAATTTTATTCATTTTTTTATCCTCAAATATTTCAATAATATATGAAATCAGGATAAAAGACTAATGGGAGTATATAAAATGTTTTTTTTTAAATTAAAAATAAAATTTAAAAACAACAATTTTTCAAACCATTAAAATCACACAAAAAATATGCATAATACTGCTATTAAAAAGCATTGTCGTAATGAAAAAAAGAAACTAATTAATACATTTCAAATATTACATAAGAGAAAAAAATCAATTTATCAGTTTAAATTAATGAAGCTAATAAGGACTGTTAACTCTCTGCACAAAAAAGCATTTATTAAAAAGGACAGAATACTTTGGATCAAATGGAAAACAAACTTTATTTTTTTATAATTAAAATATAAAATAACTAAAAACCAATATCAAACTGACAATTTCAACTAAGCATTTCATTTTCACAAATTTTAATGTCTTTACAAATTTTGGAAATACTAATAGTCTTTACTCTTTAGAATTACTTAGAAATACTCTTTAGAATTGTTTAAATGGATCAAGTATCTTAAAATGAAGATGTAGTTACTTAAACATATAAGTTAAATCTCTCAAACTCTTCATTATAATTAATTAAAGTGAATATCAAACAAAAATTTAACCATCCATTTAAACAAACATAACTAACTTCTTCTCCACTTACTTTTCATTTACATCAGAAAATAATAATAACCATAATTAAAAATAAATTTACTCATTGTTTAAAGAAAATTTGGGAAAATATATATAAAATAAAATTATCTCGTGTCATTTTAACACTATTTATAAAGAAGAAAGTATAAAAATATAATACTTCCTTCCGAAAATATAATACTGCAAAAAAATTATTCACATGCATATACAGAAATCGAAACAAAAATTTTAGATACTAACAATTCCTACGAGATCTCCTCTGCCATATTCACCAACTAATTCTTTTTTGCCATCTGGTCTTTTCAAAACAGACCTTAAACGTCCACTCAAAAGGATATATGTGCAATCAGAGATATCATCTTGCCTAATAAAAAAAATTTAATGTTTTTTAGCAAATTCGATCAGTTTGAATGTTGCAGCATTCATTGGTTAAAACATTTATTTAATAAAACAATGATACATATTAATCCAGCATAACATTTTACAATAACAATTTTACATATCTGATATTTTATGAATAATCTAATGCATTTTTACAATTAAGGATATTTTAATACAAAACTCGCATATTTAAGTACATTTTATATTATATTTAATTTTAAAAAATACATAAATCAGATGCATATTATAATATTATTAAACAAAAACTGACGACATTTTGAAATTTCATTGACCTGTCTCTCTGGGATAATTACCAAATATGGATACAAACATTTCAAATATTATGCATATTATACATCATCCATCAAAACTTTTTTGAATACAACACACACAAAAAAAGCAATACACTTATCTGATTTCAAAATAAATAAAAATACAAATAACTTTTTTTTTTTTTTTTTGCATATCTATAGTACAAAGAAATAAAATCAAATTTCATACTTTAATACCAATATATGATATGTTACATAGGCAATCAGAAATACTGAAAAAAAAATTAGGTTTTAATGTAATTTAATTCAGAAGCCATAGTTTAGGTCTTGAATTAAGATGTTTTGAAATGTGATTATACCCTTCCTATTCTTTAATTTTAACATTAAAAATAAATAAAAATATAAAAAAGTAACAATTTCAACAAAATTTTTAAAAAGTTGTATGGTAATAATATAACTTCTTAATTTAAAAAAATCTTATTGTACCTGTAAATGGCCCTTCCAGACTCTACATTTATCCAATCCAAAGCAAAATCAATTTGTCTCACAAATGGTGAAAGACGTTTTATTACACTTTGTGCCAAATGCAGAACTGCAAGAGGTTTCTGACTCAGAATACTAATGACAAAAGAGAGAGAAATTAGATAAATAAAATAACATAATTACTAAAAAAGTTTTAAAAATATAAACTGAAGTAATAGATTTTTTACTCATAAGTATTTTTCTTGCTAAGTACTCCAACTTGTGTGAAATTTCTTGTACGAATAGTAAAAAGGGATGGCTCTCCACTTAAAACAGCAAGGGCACCCATTATTTCTCCACTGTGTACAATGAATAAGAAATTCTACAAAACATTAAACGTTTATTAAAACATATTCTGTTTACATAACTGATAATGTATGAACAAAAAAAAAAAAAAATATTCAACTATTTACCTCTTCTTTTTTATCAGCAGTTTTTTGAGATACTGTCAATGATCCAGCAATGACATAAAGTAAAGCAACATCTTCTAAGTTTTCTTCACGGATGATATATGTGTTAGCTGGTAGTTCTTTCACAGTTACAAAATCTTTGATATAACTGTCATCCTATAAATATTCAATACATGACTGAAGAAAGTATGAAGAATTTCTTTATCAATTAATTAGAAATTAATAAATTATGATTAATATAATATAAGAATAGAATAATATATAATAAGAATATGAAAACAAAGAACTATATGGTGAGCAAAAATTCAAACAGCCTTCATGAAGAAAATTCTATGGTGAATCATTGTCTTCAATTAATTATAGCAAATATGATAAAAAAATGCTTTAAATACATTTCTCATACAACTGCTCAGAATATTCTACAAATTATTGATTTAAAATGATAAGAATCATGAACATTCAACAGAGCCCCTAAAATGGAAAATGAAAATTTAAAGAAGATAAACATTTTTTTAATTTGTAATAAATATAATATGAAAAAAATATTACTACACAATAAATATATTTTCAGAAATGCCTAATCTTGGAATTTAAATGCAAAGGGTGCAGAAAATTTAGATTTTTTTAAATTATTTGATTCTAGTTGCATCTACATAACTTTAGTTACGCTGGATGTGCAAAGCATGTATGCATGCATGCATGAAATAGGTCATGGCTCCCTTCATCAAAACACAGGCCCCAAGAAGGATTCATATTTTAAAATTACATGCAGCAGATTGCCTTTAAGAGACACTATAATTATAATACAAGAATTCTGGTAGCAATACAAAATTAAATGCAAGAATTGTGGTAGTTCAAATAAACAACATATATATATATATCAAAAAATTTTGTGGAGTTCAGTAATTGCTTCTATGATATTTATTATTGTTATAAGCATAAAAGTGAAACCTATATATATATATATTAGTTTTTCTTTATGAATTTTAACGGAAGAATTAATTAAATGCAATGCATCAGGGGGAGGGGGTTATTTTCACATTACAAAAATTTTTAATTTGAAGTTTCAAAAAATTAATGAAGGTATTATAGCAGGGTTCCTTATATATTATTGATTTCACATACAAAAAAGATAAATCCACCAGCACTGAATGAACCTCATAAAAATTTTAATTTCTCCATATTTATTTCAATAATAAGAAACAAACGCTTTAAATAATCATATAATGTTCAATATAATATAGTTGGCAAAATTAAATACCTCTAATCCTAATTGATGCACAAATCCAAGAACAGCAAGTGCATGCAGATCTTCTTCCACTGCTGTAGGACCTTGCTGTTCAGGAGGAAAGTAAAAGCTGGCTTTTCGTTTACGAGTTTTTCTGTTATCTGGTAGCTCATTTTCACTAGTCAACTATAAATCATATGAAATAAAATAAGCTTGCAATTCTTGAAATATTAAAAAATATGTAGTAATTATCAAAAGTAAAATAATTATTTTTCTTTTTTTTATACTAAGCAATTTTATGCAGTTCAAATAATTAGATCAGAGTTTCATTTATATTTTATAATAAATACTTACATTTTGTGGTACTGCATCAGCAGATGCAGAATTAGATTGTTGTGGTTGCTGTGAAGTATCTACATCTGAAAACAAATATTTATCAAATAATTTTCCAACAATCCCAAAAGTAAGAAACATTTCATAATACAATTATAAATACAATCATTTTTTATATTAAAAATTTTTAAAATAAAAAAAAAACTTTTCAGAAAAATTCTAATATTTAATTTTAAAAATTATATTCTTTATTTAAATTTTTTCAAAAAAATATTAAAAAATTTGAAATGGATTAAATTTTAATTCCCTGGACATAAACTAATTTCTTACATTTCTTGAGTTTACAAATTATTTATAATAATAACTGCATTTAACCAATACTCAAATAAAAAGCCTTTTTCGAGAAATGGAAAAATATGAGAAATATTTAGACATTACAAAAAGTTACTTTTTTTTTTCAAATAGAAAAGACATCAAAATGATAATAAAACAACAATGAAAATTAAATTCTTTAATAAAAAAATCACAAACTATTGAAAATTTTAGCAAAATATTTTATCCTATTATAAAAAACACCTAAAATTCAGAATTGAATGTTGTATGATATAATTTCAATAATGCTAAAAAAAATTTATAAATCTTAGATTAAACTCAAAGCCTACAAAAGCAATATAAATTAATTTTTATGGTGATTTTGCAGTAGCCATAATACTCAACAGTAAAAGAACTAATAAAAACTGTACGTCGAAGTATTTAAAAAAATATCTCTACAATGTAGATTATACTAAATAAAATATCAGAAAACTTTTTTTTTTCTTATTTCTTACAACACTAAGTGATCAACTCACTTCTGCTTAATCTACTTAATAGGGTTTTTTTTTCAAATAAAGCATAGTAAATTATTTCAATTTTCATATAATATCTTCAATTAATAATAATTTCATACCAGGGAATGCATTCGAAAAATCAACATTCCTAATATCACTTCCAAAAGGTTTGTAAGCAACTTGACTAGGTCGTCTAGATGATGCTTTAGAAGGACTGGCTTTTGGTGATGCTGTATTTCTTCTGGTCACAGTTGATGACTTAAAATTATAAATTAAGTTTTATATAATAAAAATATGGCAGAAATAAATCAATATATAAATTAAAATATGACAAGACTTTAATAATTTAAAATAAAAATATAGAATTACAAATACTGAAAAGGGGAACTTACAGATTTGATTAATTGTTTTGTAAGTCCTAAGTAATTGTGCAAAGCAGTAAATGTAACTCTTTGAAGACGAACCATTATAATCTGTGCTACTCGAACCAATGATTCAGGATTCTTTTCCAACAAAGATCGAAATGCTTCAACTTTCAGCCTAAAACATATTGTTACATATGATTTACATATGATTTATTATTCTTGAAATTTCAATAATAAAGAGAAAGAAATTTAAAGTTATATTTGGCCCAATCACAAAATAAAGCTGAATTCCCATACAGGAGTCTGGTTTACAATCTGGTCTTTTTATTTCCTCTATATGGAGAAAAATAAACAAGCTTTCATTCCGAAGTAAGTAACTAATCTAGATAATCATCCAGTAGACCAGATTAGATTCAGATTAATTTTCACCAAAAAGTAAAACTTTTTTAAATGATTCAAAATTTTCAAAATGTAAAAATGTCATTTGCATTAATTTAAGAATATTAAATTTAAATTATTCACAACTAACAACAATTCTTCATAAAAAAAAATATATCATTCAGTCAATATATTAACTACCAAAAGAATGCAAATTACCCATATTTGAAAAAGACATACATTATTCTTTTATTTCTTCTCATGTAATAATAATTTTAAAAAATTAGAATTGTGTCAGTGTGCATGTTTTTTGAAAATTCATTTGCAAGCATAAAAATCATTGAAAAAAAGAGAATGTTTCCATATTGTATCATTTTCAAAATCAGAAAAATTTAAAGACACCAATCATTATTTAATTTCAAAATAGATACAATACAACAAAAATATAGACAAAATGAAGGCAAATACATTTTTTCTACAAAATCTATATTTCAATATTTAATTTTGTTATACTGTATAATATTTTTTTACTCTTTATTTTTTCAAGTGAATAAGCATAACAAGCAGTTTTAAACACAAAATATAATTCGGATAATAGTATTTCATCTTAATAGTAGGTAATGTAGGGCAATAACTGTAACTATTAAGACAGTGTTCCAGAATCCTTGAATGAAACAAAAGTATTTATATAATCAGTTTTTTTATACATCATATTTTATCTTCAAAAAATAGAAAAATTAAATTTCTACCTTTTCAAACTGAGAAATCCTTTATCGAAATAGAAATAAAGTTTATTTCTTATCAAATAAAAAAGTATGCTGAAAATGATGTATAAATGGCTAATAAGATTATGTCAACCCAGCTACTAACTGGCACACCTATACAGACTAACTTAGTTCATAAGTATTAAGTTAAACTAGTTATTACCAGAAAAATTATATAAAAAATGAGTAGTCTGATAGAATCCAAATACTAAATAACTTAGTAATAAACATTTTTACCATAATTATATTGGATGCTTTACATTATGCTCCATGACGCCAAATAACATACATAACATTGGTATTTTTTAATTAATTGGAATTAACCATGAATCAAAAATATTATAAAAATGCACATCAACAAGATATTTAAAGGAATCTTTTTCATTTAAATTAAGTAAATAAAGCTACTTTTTGTTAAAAAAAAATTATTTACAATTTTTTTTTAATTCTTTAAAGTTGAGAGAAACAATAGAGTTTATCTTATTACCCTAGGTTTAGATTCTAAGGCAAAAAAATATCTAAAAAATGTAGGTATTTAATACGAAAATATAAAAAGAAATGTACTATAACAAATACAAATCAATGAATGTAGAAATACAGAATGCTACATAAAATATAAGTGCATTTATAAATCATTAATTAAATGGCAAATTAAAAAAAAAACTTTAATGATCAAAATATTACACCTTAAAACAACACAATCTTCCAATGCTCGAGCAGACACTGTTTTATATGGAGCAATGCAACCCTAAAATTAAATTACAATATGGTTATTAAAAAAAGTAGATTAAAATTAAATATATTTTAAATTATATTCTTAGAAATTCTTATAAATTAATTTTTATTCATGTATTCTACTCACAGTCAAAGCATCCATCACACTTAATAGACTAGTAATATTTTCACCAGTAGTCACTTCTTTGAGCACAAGTTCACTGCCATCCTATAAAATACATACAAATAAGTGTAATAAGTTAAGCTATAAAATAAATATGCTATGAAATTGCAATCTTTATTTTTTTCAAAGAATTAAATGCATATTAAATCCCTATAATGGGATTCTACATGTTTCTCTCGCAACATTATGCTTCTACTTGTAAATATTCATTAAACCTTAGCATAGTTTTAATAATACATCACAGGAAAATTATGATTTTAATTCTTTTTCTCTAGTATATTTTCTGAGAAACATTTATAAATAATAGCTTTTCCCACTTTTCAAAAAAAAAAAAAAAAGAGGGGGGAGGTGAAAGAAAAATTAATGCTGCATAACATAGGACTTCAAGAAATGATTTTTTCCCCCTGCTTTGTTAAAGCAGATTTTAAAATATAAACAATCAAATACTAAATAAAGGTTATCTTATGTTGATATGATATAGTTCAACAAGTAAGTTAAAAAGTCTTGTAGTGAAAAGTAGGAGTTTTTGTCACTTTTTAATATTATAATCAATATTTTTTCCCTTTCAACATCATTTCAAGAAACAAAAAAAAGGGGGGAGAATGGGGAGCTGATCCCATTTTCAACTACAAAAGCTTTTTTCAAGGTTAAAATTCCCAAGAATAATGGATTAAAAGTTAGTTTAATTTAAATTAGTCCACAAATATTCAAAAAACAAATCATATCAAAAAATATCTAAAAATACAATAATGCTTTATTTACATTTTTTACTCCAATTCATATTATAGTAATCTTTGTGTATCAGAATGTTTGAAATTTATAAATAATTGATAAATAGAATACAAAATGTACAAAAGTTCAATAAAGTAAATCTTTTCACATGAAACCAAACATCAGAAATGTATTATATAGAATTCAAACAAATACAAACAATTTTTTAAATTAAAATTTAAATAAGAATAAATCAATTTTAATTAAATAGATTAAACAAAATTACCTGAATTCTTTTTCTTACCTATGCTGAATAATTTGAAATGATTCCATAATCGATTAAACCAAGAATTTAAGTACAAGAACCTGATTGTATTTTAGAAAAGAATAACATTTATACTTTATTCTAAAGAAATTCTTTTATTAACAAAAGTGACTGCACAGTTCATTTTAGATTCAATAAATCATCTACATGGTATAAACAAAAATCTAATCATAAGCAAATTTTGTTTCTAATTAAACTTTAAATATTATATTGAAATCAATGACTGCATTTCAAAAATCAAACTGAAAATAAGCTTGGAATTTGATGAATATGGTAGCCTCAAAGATACCTAGTAAATTACAGCCCTTTATAAATAAATAAAAATATATCAAAGTGATTATAATTTTTTAGAAAAATAAAAATATTCTGCTAAAAAATTTTAAAAGATTTTTTCACATTTAAAAAAATGTCCTTCAGAAACAATTTTGTTTCACAGGTTCTTGCAAAAAATGCATAGCATATCTAAGATCTAGAAAAGGGTATATATAATTTAACTGTTTTATAGTTCAAAAATAGAAGTTTATTATGTGACAACAAATGCATCACAAAGAAACATTGCCAAAATGTTGTATACTCCAATAAATTTTAAATTAATATTTCCAAAGCCTCATATTATTCCTAAAAAGTGAGAAAAGTTCTATATTTTCTCAAATTTCCTTTTTTGACATTTATTTTATTTGTCTTAAAATAGCATTGTTATGTTAATAGGTTTTAGAATACATTCATTTGAGGCACAAAACCTTTCAAAGTTTATTATATTCAGAATAAGATAAAATATGAAAAAACTTACATTTTCAGTAACGTATACAATCAACTTTCCACTCTGAACAACATAGATACTGTCATCAGGCTCACCAATAGAAAACAAAAGACTGCCACAATAAATGTGCAAGGTCTCGATATGTTTGCACAGTTCTAAAAATAATGGTTTTTCAAAGGAGCCAAACATTCTACAAATATATGGATAAAAATCATTAGTAAAACAGCATTTTCACTTAATATAATGAATCACTTATAATCTAAGGTTGGATGCAAAAAAAGAATATTTTATATTTAATCTATTGTTTCAATTATTATTCTGAAGAGAATATGCTATACTAATATTGAATCTATTCAATTACGGAAACAAGAGCTTGCAATTACAACTACAAAATACTGAAATGAACATCTTGATTCAACACCATATCCAAGTTAATGAATGATTAGAAAATAGTTATTTCTTTTCTTTTGTAAAACCACATTCTAAATTAGAATACTTAAAATCTCACATAACACTATGGTGCTACTAAACAGAAAACTAAAACTTTTTAATGTTAACAAAGATTACATAGAAAAAAAATAAATTTAATCTATTGCTTCAATCCAGAAATATCACAGAAAATTAATGTCTTAATGTCATGTAAAAAACTAAAATTCTAAAAGAATGCTGGGTGTTTTTTTTGACATATATATATATATTAAAAGACTTTTATATATATTAAAGATTAAATTAAATATAATATATATATATTAGACATATATATATTAATTATACATATATTAAAAGATCTGCAACAAAACAACTATAAGGTACAGATTCAGAACAAGATATAAATAATTTTGCTAGTAAATCATAAAAATAGATTTGCTGCTTTATGAAGTCTATTTATCCTCTGACTGCAATGAAAGCTCTCAAATTCTTAAAGTAAAGTTGATGTCTTATAATAAAAATTATGGATTTGAAAAGGAAATAAAAATTATTTCTCAACCATATTTTAAAATTATGTGATTGATAATATTAACATAATAATTAATAGCCATTCACATTTTTAATTTGAATCTTTTTTTAACTAAGAAATTATTGATTGAATACACTCTAGAAATGCTCCAATTTTGCAACAAACTGGCCTCAAGTATTAATTTATTAATGTTATCCAACTTTGATAAACGGATCTTATCTTAAAACAACAAAATACCTTAATTGGTAAAATCAGTTTAGTTGTAATCTGGAAGACATTTATTTTTATTTTGCAATTTCTCTCAAAAGCAGAGAATGGTGAGGTGTTAAAACTAAAACAATCATTGATAATATATCTAGATCTAAGCATTTGCTAATTACTTTTAATTACATTTAAAATTCATTAATCCTATGATATAATTAAAAATTAATATTTTAAATGAAAAATATCCATATTTTCAAATTGATGTGCAAACTTTATACATTAAAAAAAATTAATAAAATGTTGCATTTTATTAAAATAATATAGTATATGTAACAGAATTTTATATCTAGAGCCATGTTAAATTATTGATATTTCTACTTATGTCAAATAATTTCATTTGTCTAATTGTTAAAAAATATATAGAAAATCCCCCTTTATAAAATGATAAAAAATTGATTTACAAAACTATATCCAAAATTAAAAAGAAATAATTTAAATATAAGATGAAATAAGGAATTCTTTTTTAAAATTAAAAAAAATTGCCACCAGGAAAGATTTACATGAATAAAAACTTATTTCCAGTAAGCAAAAGCAAGCTAATGAAGTTACAAACCTAATACTTTTCAACATATACATGACATCTGGGGGTAGCCTTTGCTCTGAGTGCTCAGATATAGCTTCTTCAAGAAAAGCTTGAGATGGTTCCATAACTTTTAAATATACTCCTGGTTGTTCTCGCTTCAGAGGCAAAATTCTAATGAGGATATAAGGAAAATATATAAATTAATACACTGTAATAATCACTAATTATCAGTTTAAATATAATTTTTCAAATAATTTCAACTAATTTAATCATGAATAAATCACAAAAGGGTTTTTCTCCCTTCTTCTTCTAAATATAGCAATATATTGTTCTCTGAAATATAGTTTATAGATACATCTAGTGAATGAAAAATGATTAGTCTTTCTATACAGATACCAATATCAATAATTCAACAACTTGAAAAAATTATATTTTAAGAATAGGTCTTTAAAAAAAGATTTCCATAAAAAAAGCTTCAAAAAATTTAATGTATTTTATAATAATACAATCAAAATTGTGATGTTTATTCAATTTAATTTAAGATACTTTTTTTCTTTTTAGAACTTTTCTTTAATCAGTACTTTTGAAGAACTGAACAGTATTTTATTTCTTATAATTTTTTTTATCAATAAAGATGCAGAATATTTTTTGCCTTGATCATACCAGAAATTACATTATGAACAATAAAACTTGTTTACATTATTCCAGGACAATAATATCTAAATATAATACAAATGAAAAGGATTTTAAATTTGCTTCTAATTTGAAATTCATTAAAACATTATATTTATTGCCTATGTACAAATACATTGCCTTTAATTAACTCATTATTATTGTTTGTAAATATTTTAAACAGTACAGTTTAAAAATAAATCAGCATTTCATCCAGTACCAAATTGTTATGATTATTTAATACAGAATAGAAGAAATCATGAAAAAAAAAAGGAAATTATCAATGATGAAGAGCATAAATTTTAATCATTAATTCTTAATTTACCTTATGGCTAAGAATAATTACTTACTTTCGAGCCAACTTTAAGACTAGTTGTCTTTTTTTTATTCGAGTTCTACTTCCTGGTTGAGAGGATAACATTTGTACCTATTTAAATAGGAAATATTTTTAGACAATAATGATTAATTAAAATTTTTACCAAAATGAACTCTACAAAAGAAGTTTCTAATATCACATCTACATTTACCTTTTAAATAAGAAATTTAATAAAATGCAACCGTTCAAATTATTCATTTAAATAAAATTCTATAAGATTTTTAGTTAGCAAAATTTGATTAAAATGTTTTAAAATGGGGATTCTATTAATATTATTAACAATCAAAATTTAATTACAGTAAATAGTTGCAAACAGTTGCAACAGGAAATTCACATGGTGGCTAAAGATAATTATTTAACAAAAAAAAATATTGTTCATCAGTTGCTTTATAATATAGGATATGATTTTGAAATATATTTTGAGATATGAAAAGTATCATTTTGCAAAATAAAGCAAATGCATCATAAAAATTTTAATAAATAAGCTAGGCATTCTTATAGAAATTTTTTTTCCTTAAAATATTCATTCCAAAAATATTTTAAGAATATTTTCCTAGATAAATTTTGTGCCTAAATATTACTACTTTCTATTATGCAGTAAAAGTAACAAAGCTATTCATATATACGATTATTAAAGGGGGAGAGAAGTTTAAATTTTATTTTTTATAATAATTTTTATGCAATGAAATAAAATAAATATAATATAACTAATGGCAGAATTAATCAAGTATTATCTTACCATCTTAAAAATTAAACCCATCTAATCTAATCATTTTACTTTAAAAAATCAGAAAAGCAGTCAGCCTATGTATTTATTTTTACAAATTAACAAGTTTCTTTATAAGATTTCAATTAGAAAATAGTATTAACAATTATTATTGTTGTTTTTATTATAAATATTATCACTTTATTGATAATCCATTGATAAATGAATAATCAATGCAATCTAATGACAAAAAAATGACATCACAAATGAATGACAAATAAGTATATAATTAATAACAAAATGCTTAACTAAAATTTTAAAAAGAAAGTTAAGATTTTTTTTCATAAATTTCATTTTTAATATTATTATATCTTAATGATTTAATTTGAAATAACTGATATGCTTATTAATATAATAAATTAAAAGAACAGTTATATTCATTAAAGCTGAATCAAGCCTTTCATGCATTCCGATCACAAAATTTGAAGTCCTATTTTATTTTTAATTAAATTTTATTATATAAATTTTGAAATAAACAATCAAGTAGATTCAAACTATTGCCATACAAGAGAAAGAAAATATAAAGAAAATGATGACAGATGTATCTTTACCTTCCGTAACATTTTTCTACCATAAAACATAACTTTATCTCTTTTCCGAAAACGTGGTCTAGTTCCTCCCATTACTTTGGCAGCTACAGTATCAACTAGTTAAAGAAAATAAATCCATTAATTACAAAACAAGAACAAAGACAGCAGTATTGTCTTTAAACTAATACTTAATATGTAAAAAATATCCATAAACTTAATTTCAAAAAATCTCAAATTTATACATTGTTAAAAAGGATTTTTATATATTAATTCTTGATTAGCTGAAAAACTAGATGTCATGAAGATATGTCCTTCTATGTAAGTTCTCTAGATGATGCCTCTTATCATACTGCTCTAAAACCTTTCAGTAATTGAGCCTACATAGATCAGAAAGTGAAAGCTAGGTAGATATGAAGTATTCTGTGCATCATAAACTTAGTAGTCAAAAATTACAAAATTTGGTGCATTTGGGCTACTGTTAATAAGCTATCTAGTTGAGACACAGTCTAAACAAGCTTAAAAAATATCTTTAAGAGAAAAAGATGAATTTTCAAAGAAAATGAATATATAATATTACTGGATGTATTACACATGCATGAATATTTTCATATGTTTGATGAATAAATGCAGTTACTTTACATATGAAAATATACTTAGTATTTTATATATTTTAAGATATACATTTTTTTATTCCTTTAATTATAACCCTTTAGGTGGTCAATTATTTTAATCCAATAAATTTAAACTCATACAAGGTAGACTTTATAGCATTCAACCATACATTCGACATGGTAAACAAAAGAGCTATCTTATTCAATATGCATATTTCTTAAGAGCATAAAATCTTTAATTCAAGGGCAATCAAAAATATATTATATTGATTTTATGTTAATTTTAAACAAAAAAAATGTATTGAATTATAATTTTAAATGTGTTAAAAATATGAAGATGATTAGAGTTTGTAAATGGAAAATTATCGATTCTGTAATATTATACAAAAACAAGCATTTCTTGCATTATAATAAAATTCATAGTGTTATATCAATTAAAATATTAAGCACTTTTGTTATTTTTGTATTTAATACACAGAATAGATTTGTAAAAAAAATGATGTAACTGTTCAAATAAATCATGTAAACAATTAGTGATGATAGATGCTGATGTGCAAAACTGTAAGGCATTCATCAAAGATCAGGCAAATATTTTCCCCACATTTGTTATTTGATAAATATTTGCAAAGGAACATAGATGTTGAAATTCCTAATTGCATTCCTATTAGGTACTAAATGATTCAAAATAAGAAAACTAAAATTTGTTAAGAGCACCCAGAGTGCAAACTTTGATATCTCAAGAATATCTTGAACAAAAAAACTTTAAAAATATGCAAATAAATAAAAAAAATTGCATTTAAACTGCTTAAAATTAGAAAAGCAGATGGGTAGCTCAGAAGGTTATCATATTTTTAAAATATATGTACATGAAAAAAATAGCATGGATTAAAAGTATATTATTAGATGTTATATAAAAAGATGGTAAAGGATTCACTGAATGTGGAAATTTTACCTTTCGTTTTTAATTTTCTTCTAAATCTGTAAGCTGCTACAACAAGAAGTATCATTGAAATCAAGATCACAGTCAGTGATGTCTGTAAAGATATTAAATGTTAAATCAACCATACAGTATTAAATATTTTAATAAGGCAGTATCATATCATGAAATGAATCTAATTTTCAAATTACAACACAAAAAAATCTTTCTACATTATCTTCTGCAAAAATATAATATTTTTTATTCTATTTCTTCTTAAGTCAAGTATTGAAACCAGTTACATAAATCAAAGGTAGTATACTATGTATTTTATTAGAATATTGAATGAAATGTAAAGTTTTGAAATATTCTGATGTATAAAATAATTTAAGTACCTTTTTTTTTTTTCTTTTTTTCTTGCTACACTATAAACTATAAATGACATTACTTATGATTTTAATTAGAAATCAAGTGATCAGGTAATAATGTCTAATTATCTTTAAAGGACATTCTTTAGAAGATAACTATCAAATCAAAGCAAGATATAATTTCTCAAGGGATAACTTATTTGAAATACGATGCTTCTATGGAAAATAAATTACTTAAATCAGTCATATATAAATTTAAAAAAATAATAAGCATTAAGTATATAGTAATCAGAGTTTTACACCATATACAAATTTTCTGTAAATACTGAAGCAAATATTATAAATAATAAAATTTAAAGGATCAAACAACTCTGCAAAAATGTACAAGTATTAGAGAAATTTACGATTAATGTATAAAACTAATTTATAAATCAATGAAATAAAAAAGGAATTTAAAATACGAAAAGATATAATATTATCAAAAATTTCACAACAAGTATATTTTTTTAAAACTTACTAAAAAAAGTTTAAATTAAAAAAATTATTAATTATCTGAATGAATATATTATATTAAAATATTTTCATTTACAAAAATATTTGTGGAATAGTCCGTAAGTATTTGCTCGAAACAATCAAAAGAAAATAAGATGTAAAAAAAAATTGTCTACATTCAAAATATAAAAAGGAATTTAACTTACGACTGAAGGAATGAGGTTTTCATTTGAAAAATATAATAATATATATTGATGTATGAAATTTAAATAACATGAAAATGAGAATGATTCGCAATTCGGGAGGGAATCCATTTTTTTTCCAGTTATGTGCGTCCCTCAAAACGAATTGCAAATTGCTTATAACGTACTCAATGTCATAACAATATCCATCTGATAAAACGAAAATTGTAAACAAGAACTGACGAATCTACGCAGCATAGTTCAGTTCAGTTCTGCATGGAAACTGACAACCTTGACCTGATGATTAGGTAAATAAAAGTTTGAATTCTAGGCCACAGATTATTTTTATTTCTGGGCGTGCTTAAAATGAAATCAATACTCAGAACGGAAACGGATAATTTGAATTGTAGACGCTATAGATAGATTCACAGGAAATCTCCGTAGATACGTATTGGGCAGTTAAATCCCTTCTCCAACTCAGCAATTTAATTCTTATGTCATAATGTGCCTTTTGGCATAAAACTGGAAGTCAATTCAGTTAGCGCGTGATATACAGACCATGATTGTAAGAAATCTATGAGTTTCAATGTAATACTAATTACACAAACTTCAAAAGAAATAGTCGCTTATATAGAATTAAATAAACACTTCTAAAAATGAGAAATCAAAGGCTTCCGTCGCGAAAAAAAAATTAGCTTATATGTAACTAAGACCACAATAATCAAAATTTGAAGTTACAATATAAAAAAAACTCTACTCGATATAAAAAATAAATATGTCAGAGCGAGATTTCGTGAATTTCTTATTAGCATACATAAATTTAAATAGAAGAAATTTGATAAATATTTTTAAAATTATTTCTAAAAAAAATTTATCATTGATACCGAGTTGAAAATTTTGCTGCTTCTTTGGGAAACAATGGACTGGTATATTATTTTTTAAATAAAAATTACCCAGCCTTTAACTCTTTCTCGAATGATTTTAGAAAGATAGGGAAACTCGATGTCATGTCAAATATAATGAAATTCTCTAAAATATTGTTATTGTGAAATTATGGAGATTGAATTGCCAAGGACCGAACTCGCGACGTTAGGGTCCATAGCCTCGTAACATAACCACTAGACAAAGACTACCAAAATAAAAAAACAGTAAATTTTGCTTCATTGGAATAAGATTTTCTTTACTCGTAAAGTTCATGAACACTCAAATCAAAAGTAAAGTCGGATTGAAATATATAATGATTTACTAACAAAAAAAAAATGCAACACCGAATACAAAATTTTGAAAAAAAATGCTGAAAGAAAATATTAGCAATAATTTTCAATTTGGGCCGTGAAGTCAGAATATAACAAATTATTATATGTATAAAAATAATAAAAATCGCAAACCTCAGCTCATTGACATTTGATATTTATTCATTGGTACGAATTTACCATAAGTTTTAGCTGGTTCATTTCAATTTTTTAATAAGTGGACTGTAATCTTATTTAAAATCAAACGACAATTCGAAAAATAACTTTTTATTTCATCGAGGTTCACCGACTCCGCAACGACTCAGTACGAAACTGTTTTTAAAACTGATCCCATGTCAGCAGGGTTACAATAAATTTTATCGCTGAAGCCAAGTCAGCGCATGGTTGCAAGATTCTATAACAAACAGCGCCAACGAAGCGGTAACATTCCGCCCCGCGTTGTGTGTTTATGAAACACAAAATACAATTCAAGATTCAAAATTACAATCAAGAATATACAACAAAATATTTTTTCCCGAGTTCAAACATGAAAATATATATCAAAAAAGACATAGAAATATAAATATGAACCATAAATGTGCAATTAAATAGGTAAAAATAGAAAATAAAGATTTGAATATGTACAGAACAATATACAGTTTTTTTTTATGTACAAATTAGAAAATCAAGTCTGAATGGGTAGGAGGCAAATTTTAGAGATTGGTCTTTTAAAATGACCATTTTTAGTTTTGACAATTACAACACGAATTTTGCCGTCCTTTCCGGGAATAACTTGGCTTATTCTTCCAAGACACCATTTAAAAGGTGGAAGGCTATCTTCCTTTAATAAAACCATATCATTTTCCTTAATATTATTTTTTGAAAACTGTCATTTTTTTCGGTCTTGCAAATGATTTAGATAGTCAATCGACCATCGTTTCCAGATTTGTTCTATTATTTTTGTCAGTCTTTGCCAACGGGTTAATTTACTTTCTAGTTCATTTATTACTGAAGGCTTTGGGATAGAATTTATGGGCCTGCCTATTAAAAAATGGCCTGGAGTTAATGGTTCTAAGTCCGAAGCATCGGAAGATAAAAATGAAATAGGTCTTGAGTTTAGGATGCCTTCTATTTGAGTAACAACAGTTAAAAATTCCTCATAAAATAATTTTGCATCAGCAACAGTTCTTTTTAGATGATGCTTGAAGGACTTAACCCCAGACTCCCAGAGTCCTCCGAAATTAGGGGCCCGAAGGGGAAGAAATTTCCAGGAGATATTTTCCATAGCTAAAAACTTGGATAAAATTTCATCAGGAAAATTAATAAGTTAAGCGAGTTTTTTCAATTCTTTGTTAGCTCCTATAAAGGTTTTACTATTATCACTAAATAAGGTTGAGCATTTCCCTCGACGTGAGAAGAATCTTTTCAGGCAAGCAATAAATACTTGGGATGTCAGTTCAAAAACTATTTTAAGATGTATAGCCTTAGTAACTAAACAAACGAAAATAGCTACATACACCTTATGTAAATTACCCTTTCTTTGAATTTTGTACCTTATGAAAAATGGACCGCAAAAGTCTACACCTGTGTTAGAAAATACAGAGTTGAGATTTACTCGCTCTGGAGGTAAATTACCCATTAATTGGTCTAAGGGTGTAGGTTTGCACCTAAAACAAGTTATACAGTTGCGCACAACCTTTCTTGCGATATTTTTGCCTCCAATGGGCCAAAATTCTTGCCGAACAAAATGTAATAATGATTGAGGTCTTGCGTGAAAGTTCTTTAAGTGATAATACTGGAAAATTAGTGGTAATTTTGTACTTTTTAGGCAGTATTGTCTGATGTTTATGATTATAACTAACATCTGCATGAACCAATCTACCACCTACTCTTAACAAATTGTCTGCATCTAAAAAGGCATTTAAGTGACTTATAGGACCTTTCTTCAAAGTTTCTCCGTTTTTTAAGGCCTTTATCTCTTTATAAAATTCCCTTACCTGAATAATCTCGATTAATTTCCTTTTTGCTCTTTCCAATTCACTATTTGTGACTGGACCGGTAATTTTTGTTTTATTCTTAATATTGATTAAAAACCTGCAAAGAAAACTAAATACACGAATTAATTTTACATAGTCATTACTTATGGCTAAAAAATCCTCAAAAAATGAAATATTGTTTACAGAAGATAAACTAATGTTTGACTTAATTTAAGTTCAGTCAGATATTGTTCCTTTGAAATTACAGACTCATCAAGTTCAACACTAGAATGTTTTTTAGAGTCCGGTAAATAATCAGGACTACACCAACATAAGTCGTTGGTTAAGAGTTCATGAGGGTTCAAACCTCTAGATATTATATCTGCAGGATTAAGTTGGGAAGAAATATGTTTCCACTGGAAGTTTTCTGTTAGAGTTTGTATCTTTGATACCCGAGTAGCAACAAAAGTTTTTAGTTTATATGGAGGTGTCTTTATCCAGGCAGATGCAAATGTTGAATCTGTGTAACAGATTGTTTCACTGATTAGCATCTGAAGAGAAGGACGAATTCTTTCTATCAACTGCGAGAGAAGGAGACACGCTGACAACTCCAAACGAGGGATCGAAATTACTTTAATGGGAGCGACTTTTGATTTACTGGCAATAAGTTTATTGACAGCTGTGCCATCTTCCATAATAGACTTCATATAAACTACCGCTCCGAAAGCAGCTTCAGAAGCATCAGCATAACCTACTATAACAGTTCTTTCATAAGATTCTGTCAAGATATGTCTAGGAATTTCGAGATTTTCGATGACTTTCAAAGATGTCACAAAATTCGACCATTCTGGCTGAATTGATTGAGGGAGAGTATCTTCCCAGTTCAATTGTTGGATCCATAATTTTTGCATAAAAATTTTGGCCTTTGTGATAACAGGACCAACGAGACCTAATGGATCATATAAACGAGCGATAACTGATAAGACGTCTCTTTCAGTGTAGAAAGGCTTGATCTTTAAGTCTATCTTAAAGAGAAAACAATCTTCTTTTGGTTGCCAATTCAGACCCAAAGCTTTTATTGAAGAATGTCGATCAACGAGAAAATATTGTTGGTTAGTTTCCTCAGAGCTATTATTTATGAGTTCAGATGAATTTGAAGTCCATTTATGAAGCTCCATGCCACAAGTTTGCAGCATTTGTATCAACTGCCTTTGTAATTCTTGGGCCGTTTCCAAAGTAGCAGCACCCGAGACAAAATCGTCCATATACACATCTATTAGTGTAACTTGTGAAGCTAATGGAAATTTTTTCGCTTCACCCAAAGCTAGTTGCTTCAAACAACGAATGGCCAAGAATAGAGCCGATTTTGTGCCATAAGTGACAGTGTTAAGACGATAAGTAGTTGGAGACTCATTCATATTTTCCTTCCATAATATTTTTAGCAGATTTCTTTGCGATTCATCAATTAATATTTGACGGTACATCTTTTTAATATCTGCCGTAAATGCGTATTTATAAGTCTTAAATCTAGTCATTATTTCAAAAATATTTTCTTTCACTGCACCGGCAAGAAGCAAATCATTTAAACTTTGTCCCGATGTACTAGGAGCACTGGCATTAAATACAACCCTTAATTTTGTAGTTGAGTTTTCAGGTTTGTAAACTCCATGATGCGGCAAATAATACGATCCTTCACAAAGGTCATTATTCACTTTTTCCATGTGACCCAAACTTTCATATTCTGCAATAAATTCCTTATATAAATTTTGCATCATGGGATTCTTATGCAATCGCTTAACTGTTTGGTTAAGTCTAACGTTGGCTAAGGCTTTAGAATCACCCAACAAACCTTCTTTCATCGGTATTTTAACTACAAATCGACCATCCTTATTTCTAGTGTGGGTTTCTTTAAAATGCGTCTCGCAAAACTCTTCTTCAGTACTAAGAATAGTATTTTCTTCACTAATATTTTCCACTAACCAGAATTTTTCTATTACTTTTTCTATATTCTCATTTCGAGAAACTAAACTACATAAATTAGTACATGGCTCCTGATTGTTTGTATTTACATATCCACCAGCGACATAACCAAATACAGTATTTTGAAAAATTAACGAATTTAGAGATGAACGTATTTGTTCACCCTTAACAATTTCAAAGAAGGTTTCAGCACCCAAAAGGGCATCGATTTTGGAACTCCGTGTAAATTCTGGATCCCTAAGCATAACCTGTGGAATTTCTAAATTAACATTAAATTAACATTTGTTGCCGGAACCATATCCATAATTTTATCTATTACAAAAAAGTTTTGTGATAAAAAGAACGATCCATTACAATTGGCTATATTAGCAACAGCCTCATATTCAATCGAAGTAGAAATCCCTCCTAATCCAGAAACCGATGTATTTATTTTTTGTTTTCGTAAATTCGCGCTGTCAGCAAACTGCTTTGTCACAAAATTTGCCTGAGAAGCGCTATCAAGTATTACTCTAGCTCTTGAGAAGTGGCCATACATATTCTGAATAAGTAATATTGCAGTTGGAAGTAGAACGCTTTTATTTTTTATAAGTAAGCAGGCAGAGGAAGTACGCTGTGAAGCGGCCGATGTCACATCTGTTGGGGATAAATCAGTTCTCGGCTCGGAAGGAATTGCTTCGGAATGAGTAACTTTTTCTTCTCCGATCGAAGGTTTGCTATGTCTGTGCAAGAGATAATTATGATTACCATTGCAGATGTTACACAAGTAGATTGGCGACAAAAAGCTAATTTGTGCTCTGGTTTTAAGCACAACACACAGAGGGAGAGTTTTTTAACCATATTAAAACGTCCCACAGCATTTAAATCAAGAAAACTTTTGCATTTATAGATAGGATGATTTGCTGATAGAAGACAAACAGGACACTTTGATGAAGTGTCATTTACCTTTGTTACTAAAGTAAGTGGTTTAGAACTTTGGGAAATAAATTTCGATTTTGGTGGTTGAACGATATTACTTTGCAAATTTTCTAAAATTTGACATCTTTTTTCAATAAATTTTATAAAGGTATCCCAATTAGTTAGCTCATTTGACGTCAAAGTCATTTCAAATTATTTACGCGATTCTTTATCCAATTTCTGCATAACAATATTAATCAACATAGCTTCATTTATTTATCCAAATCTAAATCCAATAATTTTAGAGCTCTTAAATGTTTATGTAATTGATCAACTAATGATCTGAAATCTTTGGCACTTTCATTGTTCAACTTTTCAATCGAAAATATTTCATTAATGTGATTATTAACAATGTCTTTTATTATCAAATCTATCTTCCAAAGCTTTCATTAAGGAATGAAATGTATCGTCATTCGATATCATCCGAGCCGCACTTCCAACTAAGCATGATTGTAAATAATAAAGCTTTTGCGACTCAGAAAGTTATTTGTTAGAAGAAATTAACGAATCAAATTGAGCTTTAGAAATGTTCCATTCTTCAAAATTACCCGAAAATTTTGGTAATAGGATTTCTGGCAGCTTGATATTAGCATCATTAGATTTATTAATTTTTGCATTCCCATTTTCATGTATGCAATTATTAAAAAGTTTTTTCAAGCTTACCTCCAATTTTAGGAGATCCGAGTCGATATCTCGAAACTATTTTCAATTTCCACTAAATCTTTATCTTTTTTCACAACTTTGTAGTAGTCTTGTCTTAAAAGTTCAAACTGTTGATTTAATTTACGCACTTTATCCAACTTGACTTCAATTTCTTCTATTTCAACATCCTCTAACTGCTGATCCTTTATTGACGTTAATAGTCTAGTTATTTGTGCCTTGATTCCACCACGAGTCCTATTTAACGAAGTAATGTCTTTCTCCATTATTATTTACTATTCAAATCGAAATTTAACTAAAATTCAAACTCCGCGAGTGGACCAAATTTTATGGTACGAATTTACCATAAGTTTAAGCTGGTTCATTTCAATTTTTTAATAAGTGGACTGTAATCTTATTTAAAATCAAACGACAAGTCGAAAGACAACTTTTTATTTCATCCAGGTTCACCGACCCCGCAACGACTCAGTATGATACTGTTTTTAAAACTGATCCCATGTCAGCAGGGTTACAATAAATTTTATCGCTGAAGCCAAGTCAGCGCATGGTTGCAAGATTCTATAACAAACAGCGCCAACGAAGCGGTAACAGTCATGTTTAAGTTTATTCGCACTCCAATAATTCGGTAATTTCAAACTTAAAAATAAAAAAAAAACTGTTTCTGTTGCTAAACACTAAAGCAGAGGTTGAAATTTCACATCCAGTAATGACACAAAACAAAAAAGCGGTAATAATTTTGCAAAAGTTAATAGACAATTATATATACTTATTTTCAGACTAATTTAATATAAAACAATCTTAGAACGAAAAGTTTTTTTTTTCCTTTAACGGTACGTCAGCTTTATTAATTTTATGACTTTAAAAACTTTATTAGCTTTATTACATTTTATTTATTATTATTGCAAAGACTGTTCTAGACAGAAACTCAAAACCATTTTCAGATGATAAGAAAAAAAGGAAGAAAGAAAGAAAAATAGCCGGTATGATTTTTCCAAAAATGTTTCTCATAATTTCATATAGCTGGTGTTATCTATCTGCTTTTTGCATTAAAATGTGGATCTAGTGCAAAGTAGTGAGTTCTCAGAATTTTATTTTTAGAATCTCTCATATAAGTGCAATATAGTGAAGAAAACTAAGTGTGCATTTTGGCATCCCTTTTTTCGAGCAATGAAATCAAAAATTTGTCAGTGATATACTATTTTAGTAGCAAACTTACATATCGAAACTCATTTAAAGTATCCGAACGCGTTCGGAGCACTTTTTTAGAAAAACAGGGTGTAGACATACTTTAAATATATTTCTGGGTTTAAGATTATTCAAAATTAGTAATAGGATGTCAATATTTGAAATAAACATTAAAACTTTTTGAAAATTGGCATTTAATTGCATGAATTTATGCAAATTCTTTAAAAACTTCAAATTGGCCACACCAAAAACTATTACTCTCATCCGAACAAAACTTATACCAAACTAAACGAAATAGTTTTTTTCTAGGGAATGAAGAACAATCATATGGTTGTAATCTATATCTATATCTATATCTATATCTATATCTATATCTATATTCTATACTTATAAATAAAGCTCAATGTGTGCGTGTGGATGTTGGCGCTCTACAGGCCAGGTCATTTGACCTACAGATACCAAATTTGGGGCATGTATACCTTAGAGGTCGGGAATGTGCACCTGGGGGTCCCTTTTTTTGAATTTTTAATTCGAATTTTAATTATTAATTAAAAACTAATTTTCCCGCCAAAAAAATCTTCCATTTTCCCCACCGCCAAATGAGTAAGGCTTCAGTTGTTTTCTTCCCAACAGTATTGAGGCTAGGGTTAACATTTTTCGGCCGATTATTTCAAACGATTTCGTTTATTTTCTTAATGTTTTATGCATTTAAAATTAAACATTGTTAATTAATCCATCTTTCAGATTCATTCTGAAGTACTTTTGAATTAAAATAACACAGAATATAGGAAATTAAAAATTTCTAATCTGCATAGCGTTACCCCAACTGGCGTAGAAAAATTCACGCATTTGCGTCACCGTAACTGGCGTTGAAAATTCACGCATGCGCATTGTGTTCTGATTGTTGACATGACAACCATTATCAACGGATGATTTAAATTATTTTTAGGTTAGTTGTATGCTTTTGTAATTAAATTGTATTTATGTTAGTTATATGTTTTTTGTATATGCTTATAGTTTTAAGTACATCGTTTTTTAAGTAGTTTTTTTTAACCTGTTTTCGACCGATTATTTTAAACAATTCATTTTATTTTCTTAACATTTGATGCATTTAAAATTAAACATTGTTAATTAATCGATCTGTTCATGATGAATCTGAGAAAATTTTGTTGACAAATTCTCGAGATATTACATAAATTAAGAGAGATACTCTTTAGTGCCCATAAAGTTTAAACGCTCAGTGACTGTTTTCAGTAATCATATTACAAAAAAAAAAATACTTTGTTTCAGTAAAAAATATTATTATATTAACTGCAGATTAATTCTTTCCACTTTAAAGTATAAATTCTACGGGAGCTAAGAGAAAATTAGAGAGATACATATTACGTTATGATTGAAGGCCTTTATAATATTACTAGCCGCCTTTGGCGACCAGCCGGTTCGCCAGTATAACCGCTCGCTACAATTTTCAATTAAATATTTCAAATACCTTGTCTCTTAATATCTTCTCAAACAAAACATTTTTAATCTTCAAATTTTAATAGTCATACCAAACTTGTACTGTTGTTTAGATCGTTTCGTTCAATCTACTATATATATTTTCCTAATTTGTTGTCATTTTGGGTAAAACTTCAACTTTAATTTAAAGTGGAAATGATGAAATTGCAATTAATGTAAAGATATTTTTTAATGAAACCAAGCGTTTTTTTATTTATCATTTTTATCGTTATTTATTAATTTATTATTATTATTATTGAATATGAGTACTGCAAACAGAATCGCTCGGTATTTAAGTCTTATGTGAACTACAAAATATTTTTCATAATTTATGTAATATCTCAAAGAATAATTCAACAAAAATTTCTCAGATTGTGCATAAAATTCAGTTTTTAGTTTTGCTTTCAAAAGGATTGAAGTGAAATCAATAATAATATTTTGTTCTGGCTAAAAATATATTTCAAAAATTATGAAGTCTAAATTTAATGCAGTATTCTAAGAAATATTCTGGACACGCGAAATTTTAAATAAATGAATGAATGTTTCTATTTTCCATGATCAACTAAGACTGATTGATAAAACTTTGAATGTTAAAAATTTAGAAAAACTCAACATTTTCATAATCATAGGCCAATTAATCTTGAGAAACCTGCGCGCTGATTGGCGTATTTTCTTTGAAACGATCGATGGAAATCTAAAATTATCTTTTTTTATTGAATAGTGATGTTCAAATTTTCATAAATCAGTAAGTTTAAGTGATTGTTTTAGTTGATTGGAAAGGAACTCTTTTTATTTAAAATATTAGTGTTTCAAGAACATTTTGTTCAACGTGATTTCCACAGCAGAAGCTTTATGTAAAATCAAAAATTCGTTATTTATTAGGGCATTTATTGAATCAAGTTACATAAAATATAATCATTTTCCATTTAGACCATTTTAGCAGATCTGTATTTATTACTAAAGGTTTACAAATTAGCTGTATGGCCATGATTTGAATGTATATCCTGTTCATATTAAACAAAACTGGCCTTAAAATATAACTGATTTATTGGATTAATAATATAGATAGTGTAAAAGATCATAAAATAATTTTTCTTAAATTTATTTTTTAGAAAAAATAATATTTCATATTTGTTTCATTTCCTACAGACACGTGCTGAAAATTATATTTTTGCAGATTTCATTTCCAAAAAGATTTAATTTATTTTTAATTGGAGCTTTAATCAATGAGATGGCAACACTTTGAAAAAAGCTAATTTTCCCCATGAATGCGAAACGTGCTCTTGCAGCTTAAATTTTATTTTTATTTTGTACGAAATAAATTGTTGAAAAATATAGTTAAAATATTTATTTAAAAATTAATTAAAAATAGAAACTTAATTTTAAGGTTAAAATATTGGTATCATTTAAAAGTTAAATTTTTGATCTTTAACTTGATGTAAAAATCTTTTTTGTGCGATAATATTTTCGGAAGTTATAGCAGAAACACGCCAAAATTTCGCTTAATTTTTAAATAAATAAAATTCTAATTAAAAATTCGAAGAAATAACCACCAGGTGCACATTCCCGGCCTCCAAGGTATACACGTGCCAAATTTGGTAGCTGTAGATTGAATGGTCTGGCCTGTAGAGCGCCAACACACACATACACACACACACACACACACACACACACACACACACACACACACACACACAGATTGAGCTTTATTATAAGTATAGATGAGTGAATTTTATGACTATCAGAATTTGAAGTTTTAAAATATTTTGATGGAGAATCTATTAAAACTGGAATTGTGTAAAATATTTAATTATTAAAATTTAAACGAACATTATGATTGGGGAACCGGCTGGTCGTCAAAGGCGGCTAGTAATAAATAAAAATTTTAGAACCAGTCGAAGAATTTATCATGAAATTTTTAGTAAATTTATGACGTTATAGTTCATACAATAGGCTGTAAATTAAAATGTATTTCCTCAATCTAAATTCTTTTAGTTCATTCCCTATGAAAATAGTGTAAAGACAAAGTTCACCAAATTTCATAGTAATGTAATGAATATATTTTGAGTTATTTGATTTAAAATGAGCAAAAAATAAAAAAAAATCAATTTTTAGAAAAATGCATTTAAAGTATACACTAACATGATTTAATAATAAATTATGTGTGTACATACTTAAAATTCACCACATTTATAGATTCTTCCTCCTCAGAATTTAATAATTTCCCTTTTTTAATCATTTTTTGGGCAATTTTTGTGTTTGGCAGTGAATGCCGCCTGGATTCGTATATTCTGTTTTTGACGAGCTCAGCAAATACTCTAACTGTATTTGCACTATTATACACTCCAATAACCTTAAGTACATTCAGTACTCCTATAAAATATTTGTTAAAATGTATTACAGACATAAATGTCCCTAATCTGAGAGTTCGGAGCTCAACAAAGACATCTTTAGGTATAACTTTCCACAAAACACCGTTAAAACTCTCATTGGCATTTTTCATTTTGTAGTACAAAAATGTTCTGTATTTAAAACTAAATTTATGTTTATACAAATTTTTAACATGTTCTTGGCCCTTTAAATTGGTTCTTCCGGTTATTTAAATGTTCATTTCCGGTTTACCGATCATTACGAAATTATTAATATATTGGCTTCTAATTAACGTAGAGATAAAAGTAAACCTGTTTTGGATAGCTCAAAGACTGATCTATCCAATAAAAGAAATTTTTTAAATGTCAATTTTGGCGAAAATTGACCTTTTTAATGTGAATGAATCGTTTAAATGAATCGTTGCGCTTTTGAGCTATCACGTTTACACACATACACACAAAATTGACAAGTGGTCATCTATTTTATTCAAATTTAAAAACGAATCTATAACTTTGATGCTACGTCTGTGCATTAAATTATTTTATCTAGCTGTTTATATTTTATAGCTACCGTATTCACTTATATTCGAACAGTCAACCAGACAGACTTCCTGTGGATAGATTTCATTCAAAACGATAGAAACTTACAAGTTATTGTATTCTGAACTTTTGAAACTTTTGAGTTATTGTATTCTGAAACAGAAAGACATAATTCCAAAAAACGTGTTTTTCGAACTCAAGGAGGTTTGAAATATGGAGTTTCGTCGAAATTTCGAGTTCGAATTTTTTAATAATTATAATACTTTTTCATTGTATATTGTTACAAACCTGTAATTTTGCTTCCCTGCACGAATAGTATCATCAAGGGGAAAACTGTTGTACTATCTGTTCTGTGCATGTTGAGCGGGTGCCGAGCCAATGACCTCAGAGCTTGGCGACGAAGTTGGCGATCATTTTGTCGCCAAAGTGACCAAATTCGTCGCCAAGTCGCCAAATGATCGCCAAGTTTATCGTCAAGCTCTGAGGTCATTGACTCGGCACCCGCTCAACACGCACAGGACAGATCGTACAACAGTTTTTCCCACGATGATACTATTCGTGCAGGGAAGCAAAATTGCAGGTTTGTAACAATATTTAGTATATGAGAAAGTAGAAAAGAAAGTGTTTTCTCCTACTGCTATGTCGCATATTCCTGCATGCAGATTTTCTAAGTATAGTAAGAAATGATTGCGCTTTGCCTTGATAGTGCTTTACGCAATCTCATTTAATAAATGATTTTTGAGAGATGATTAATCGCTATTTTTCAATTTGTATGATGCATTTTGCAATAACTTCTAGGCATGTTATTCGAGAAAAATTATTTTTTATCGTATCTTAAAATTTAAATTATATTAGTTTGACAGTGATTTTTTTAAAGTCTCAACTATTTTTTAAAACCAGTTTTATTTAAAGTTTCAGTTGTTTGCAAATAACTTTTTTCAGTATTTTCTCTGAACACAGAGGCAATACGCTAGATGAATGCAATAGTTAAAGATGTATATACATAAAAAACCCATAAAATAACTTCAATATTTGGAGATATTTGCAATTAAAAAAATGAAAGGAATAAAACAAAATTTCTTTACAAATTATGGAAGGCATGGGAAGGGAAAATCAATGATGTAAAAGTGTCAAAAAGTGCAAATATTAAGTTCAGGGAAAGTTAACAAACAGAATATTGTAGGAACCTTATTGTTTGATTAATAAAATATTACTTTCTGAGATTTTCATACTGTATGTAATCCAGTTCTGTAAGTGAATCTTTTCTATCATCCGAACATCAATCAAATTTTACATCATCCATTTTTCGTGCCTTCATTGTAATGATTGACTCTTTTTTCGATTCTGACAGTGCTACGATCTTTCCTATCAACAACATTCATCACTAATTTTTTTGAGGGTGAGGATAGTGATCCATCTTTCCTTGTCTTCCACAATGTGCACGCAAATTTTGGTTTCATTCCGTTAATTAGTTTTAGTTGCAGATGTCTCTAAAAAGGGAAGGTTATTCTAAAGGCCGACTTGTAATATTTCCTTTCATTGTACATCACAGAGTTCTTAGAGACCAACATTAAAAATAGAATTATGTGAAAAAGTTAATGGGTTTATTGATTTGGATAAATGCTGTCTCCTGTTTAATTAATGGCGAAAAGTTAGGAACAATCTGTTTCAATTTATGCTTAAACTGCATAGCAGAAAGAAGGAGAAAAAAAATCAATTCATATTGAAGGATAAACTTATCGATGGGGAAGAGGGGGGAATGCATATTCGAACCTCTGGTCTGAAGCATCAACGTGTGATAAAGGTTTTCAGGATTGATTCGTTTGTTTTATTTTATGAGTTATTTCTAATTATATAACATGCTGACAAAAAAATGTTTTTATATTTCTTTAAAACATAAGTATAAATCACAACAAATATAAGCACATAGACACAAAACAATGAAATTATTTGCTGTAAAATATATTTAAAAATAATTTTCAAATTGAAATTAGAGGAGAAATAGCATGGAAATAAATATTAGTTTCACAAAATGTATTACAATTTTTGAATTTTAATGTGGTATAAAAATGATTCTTGTGGTATAATATGCTCCAAAGCTAGAATGAAAGCACAAAAATTTTGATTAAATTTTATTAGAAATCTTAAAAAAAGAATTTGATTAATATTTTCTTTATTCCGAAGCCTCTGCTATTTAAGAATTGCATGTCAAATTTGACAGCTCTACATCTATTCTATGATCGGCCCTGTAGAATGTGTTTAGTAATTTTTTTTTTAATCATGCGTGTCGGATGATGTAATTTACGGATAATACAAGGCTACAAGCATATCATGCTCAGTAAAAACTCTCTAATATAATTAAAGGACGATATTTAAAAGGATAATTAAGGTTGGAAATTAAAATTCGAAGGAAAAAGAAACGAAATTCTTCTCAACACACGAGGTCTAATTTATATTCTTTATTATATCAGTAAAACATCTCAACTTTTTAAAAGCAAAA
>JAPMOR010045543.1:1081869-1112089 GCA_026543865.1 Argiope aurantia | reverse complement strand
CCTAAACATCACAGCATGATAATATTTTAGATTTGATTCATATATTTTAATTTTATTTTTAAAATTTATTCTTAAAAGATAATCTTAAAATTTCTTAATTTACTTTCAATTACTCTTTAATATTCTTAACTAGCCGCCTTTGGCGGCCAGCCGGTTCGACAGTATTACAGCGCGCTACAATTTTCAATTAAATATTTCAAATACCTTGTCTCTTAATATCTTCTCAAACAAAACATTTTTAACCTTCAAATTTTGATAGTCATACTAAACTTATACTGTTATTTAGATCGTTACGTTCAATTTACAATATATATTTTTTCTAATTTGTTGTCATTTCCGGTAAAACTTCAACTTTAATTTAAAGTGGAAATACTGAAATTGCAATTAATATAAAGATATTTTTTAATAAAACCAAGCGTTTTATTTTATTTCTCATCTTTATTGTTATTTATTATTATTATTATTGAATATGAGTATTGCAAACAGAATCGCTCGGAATTTAAGTCTTATGTGAAATACAAAATATTTTTCATAATTTATGTAATATCTCAAAGAATAATTCAAAAAAATTTCTCAGATTCAGCATAAAAATCAGTTTTTAGTTTTGCTTTCAAAAGGATTGAAATGAAATCAATAATAATATTTTGTTCCGGCTAAAAATATGTTTCAAAAATTATGAAGTCTAAATTTAATGCAGTATTCTGAGAAATATTCTGGACACGCGAAATTTTAAATAAATGAATGAATGTTTCTATTTTCCACGATCAACAAAGACTTATTTATAAAGTTTTGAATGTTAAAAATTTAGAAAAACTCAACATTTTCATAATCTTAGGCCAATTAATCTTGAGAAACCTGCGCGCTGATTGGCGTATTTTCTTTGAAACAATCGATGGAAAATCTAAAATTATCCTTTTTTTATTGAATAGTAATATTCAAATTTTCATAAATCAGTAAGTTTAAGTGATTGATTTAGTTCATTGGAAATTAACTCTTTTTATTTAAAATATTAGTGTTTCAAGAGCATTTTGTTATTCGTGATTTCCACAGCAGAAGCTTTATGTAAAATCAAAAATTCGTTATTTATTAGGGCATTTATTGAATCAAGTTACATAAAATATAATCATTTTCCATTTAGACCATTTTAGCAGATCTGTGTCTTACTAAAGGTTTACAAATTAGCTGTGTGGCCTTGATTTGAATGGATATCCTGTTCATATTAAACAAAACTTGCCTTAAAATAAAACTGATTTATTGGATTAATAATATAGAGAGTGTAAAAGGTCATAAAATAATTTTTCTTGAATTTATTTTTTAGAAAAAATAATATTTCATATTTGTTTCATTTCCTACAGACACGTGCCGAAAATTATATTTTTGCAGATTTCCTTTCCAAAAAGATTTAATTTATTTTTAATTGGAGCTTTAATCAATGAGATGTCAACACTTTGAAAAAAGCTAATTTTCCCCATGAATGCGAAACGTGCTCTTGCAGCTTAAATTGTATTTTTATTTTGTACGGAAAAAAATTGTTGAAAAATATAGCTAAAATATTTATTTAAAAATTTATTAAAAATAGAAATTTAATTTTAAGGTTAAAACATTGGTATCATTTAAAAGATAAATTTTTGATCTTTAACTTCATGTAAAAATCTTTTTTGTGCAGTAATATTTTCGGAAGTTATTTGCAGAAACACACCAAAAGTTCGCTTAATTTTTAAATAAATAAAATTCTAGTTAAGAATTCGAAAAAATAACCCCCAGGTGCACATTCCTGGCCTCCAAGTTATACACGTGCCAAATCTGGTAGCTGTAGGTTGAATGGTCTGGCCTATAGAGCGCCAACATACATACACACATACACACACACATTGAGCGTTATTATAAGTATATAGATAGATGGATATAGATTATATAGCAGCGATAGCATGAATACAAAAAATGTATCTAAAATCATCGAAACATGAGATGGTACAAAAAAGGACTAAAACAATGAAATTATTATGTAAAATATACTTACAAATATTAAAAGTAGAGAAAAAATTATATATGAATAAAGTTTGTTCCCCGAAAGATTATTGTGGGAATTTTAAAGAGTAATAAAAAAAAAAGGTTTTGTGCAATAATACACCCTGAAGTTATTAGGAAAAAATGTTACGCTTTGATAAATTTTTATTTAAAACTGTAATTAAATTTTAGGAAAAGCCTTTCTTAGCGAGCATCTATTAACCAAGAAATAACAAAATGACAAATTTTGTGATTGGACTTATTTGGATACAAAAGCGAAAAAAGAAAGCAAAATTTTACCAATGACATGTTGAAATATGAGTATTTTTTGTTTCTTCTGTATTTACAATTGTATTTACAATTTCGCTGAATTTCCAGGAAGATTTATAAACTACTACTTCTAAGTTTTATTTTATTTCAAATTAAAATTTCCGAACTACCTAAATTTTAAAAATGTTTTAATAATAAACGCCCTTTTTCACTTCTTTTAAAAATGACAAATTACTGATTAAATGTTTAAAGAATTTATTGAAGCAAATTTTATAATGTATGTTGTTTTTTCATTTCAGACTTCATTGCATAACGATTATATTTCATAATGTGAAACATAATATTAAAATAACTTCTCAAACTATATTGCTAAATTTTTTATGGACCTGTAAGAATAATTTAAAATCTATTCAATGAAACATCTGAATGTGTTTAAGGATTTTGGAATGTTTCTGCTTCATCATAGCACTGATAATTTTATTATTTGATTTAAAATCTGTATTTAGCGATTGATAGCTTTTATCAAATTTCTCTAATAGCATTTCCATTCTATAACAATCCTTTAAATGAATAAAACTTTGTTCGTTTAGTGGAGCATCGGAAATTAAACATTATTCATGCAAATATTCCCTAATACTCATTAATATTATTGTGGATTAATTCGATTTCTATATTGTACCACAAATTGTCTAACATCCCAAACAAGATTCAACCAAGTTAAACAAAGCAAATTTTGAGACTCAGCTTTTAACTCTCTTACTTCCAAAAACAAATATCTTTTTACTGTTTTTTTAATTTCTTTATAAGCAATTTGTAGGTAAAAGATACAATGAGGAATAGAACAAATAAAATATTTAATGGTGGATAACTTCAAAGAGAAATGATGTCAGTACTTCACATAAAAAATTATTTCAAACAAAATTGTAAAATATTACAAACGATATTTCAATTTAAATAAGTTTGAGTGCATGAAGTTTGTTATTGAAACAAAAGCATAGATTAAACTGAAAATATCATAAAAGCAATCTTGAGGTCAATAAAATATTCTATCTTCTTTACAGTTGTCTAATTTTCATATCTAATGATTCGATATTGCTGACATCGCCATGTGCTTTTATAAAACGAGTACCTTTTCGAGACTATTATGCTTTGATGTTGGCTGAAATGTGAAGCTTTGTTTTATTTGATGTATAGGGCATGTTTTACTGAATGTTTTGTTTTTATTCAACCTTTAGGAGACTGTCCAACTTTTAAATGTTAATAATTCATTTAGCAAAAGTCGCTTTTACTTCTATTGAACGTTCTTGAATAATTCTGCCCTCAAACCCCATTCTTATGTGAAAGTAATTCATCCGTTTAATTTATTTCTGATTTGAAACTTTGAGATTAAATACCCAGAAAGATAATCATTATGATAACATATCTCCTTAGTACTTTTTTAAAATCCATACAATAATTGATAAAATTTTTGTCTATGTAAATCATCAGCAATTAGTCAATTGCAAGTCGTGTAGGAATTTTCATTCGAATTTTCGAATACGTCGTTAAGGTTCAAGAAGGGAAAACAATGCCATGACAATTAAAATCACTTTTTTAAAAAAGTTAATTAGAGTTCTTCAAGAAAGAATTTCTACACGTATATGTGTGTGACCTTTAACTTTTAAATAAATGAAGTATACTTTGAAGAAGTATTGTAAGAAGTATTGAAGAAGTATTGTAAGAAGTAAGAAGTAATTTTGATCATTGTTATGAATATCGACATTTTAGATCTTTTTAAAATTTGGAAACAAATATTTGCAGAAATGCATCTTTACCTGCTTGTTCATGAATTCGTGAACGAGGTAGAATGAAAAGTCAGATAGATGAAATTGGTTTTTATCTGTGTTTGTGAATATTAAATAATAACAGAGCCTTCATCCGGATAACAACCAACTCTAGGAAAGTGGACTTCTTATAGTTCGATGTAAACAAGAGTTTAGTAAAATATAATGCAATTTCGCTGTTCATATTATCTATATATTTATTACTAAGACACAAAGGTGGTGAGTGGAAAAATATCAATTTAGATGTAAAAATATTTTTATGTTTTATCAATATATTTCATCTGTAAATGGCAGCATTGAGAGGTACCTACTTCTAGAAGATTTATGGAACCAAGTCTCAAACAAAAAACTTTTATTATTATTATTATTATTATTATTATTGTTTAGTCAAGAATAAATTTTTATCAAAATGTCGTCGGATGGGGAAATGTTACAAATACAAACATCAATTTTATATATAAAAACAGGTGGAATGCATATTATTTTGATTACATAAAGTAAATGATGAAACACTTAAAAAATTTCTTAACTATTGCGAAGAATAGCTTTTCCAATCCTGTTGGTGCTTAAATTCAGTAAAATATAATTCCGTTTTATTAGATTAATTTTCTTTTGAAGTTACATCAAGGTCAGTTTTGTGACGGATTTCATTGTTTTGAGTTGCGGTCAGATAAAGAGAAAGACGCCTGACTTGATATGCCTAATCTTTACCCTAATTGAATAACATTTTTCATGCAGTTTTACAATTCCATACAGTGAATAATAAACAATAAAGTACAATAAATTGCAATAAAGCTGCATTAATATATCTTCCAATGGACTAGAGTAAAACGGCGTATAAATGAAAAAGCATATAATCGAAATTTTAATAAATTAGTTAATTATTAAAAATATAATGCTGCCAATACAAATCCGCTTAAAAATAACAAATTTCTTTTTAAAAAAGTACTAGTATATTACTGCATAATAGTAAAAAAATAATTACATTTTAAAATAAAAAAATTATCATAAAATTATCGAACTATTATTACAAATCTTGAATACAAATTATACATTTCATGTTTAATACAATTTAAATGCACATAGATAAGAGATTAATTTTAAAAAAGTTTTAAACTAGCCCTGTTCTTCCCTACTCCTCGAAAGTGATAGTGATCTCTTCTCTCAGGAAATCTCTCTTCAACACTGAAAATATTGTTATAAACAAAGTTTTTTTTATAATGATTATAATGATTACAAATAAATCAGGACTGATGAAATGAAGTATAAAAATTGTGAAACATATAAACAGTTTTTTCTGCATGTTTTTCATTCATGGACGAAATAAATTTAGTTATAAGGAGAAAAAGTATTAAGGTAGGCGACAATTTAAGAAGTCGATTGTTTGCGAAATTATGAAATTTTTTTTAATTTAATGTTTTTATTGTTTAATCAGATTTTTTTTTATAAAACCGTTTGAATTTTATTTCTAAGTCTATTTTTCGGGAGGTTATATTGATTTTTTTTTATTTGCTTTACATACGTTTTAATGTTATTTTATATCTTTTGATGTTTTCCAAATTCTAATCTTTGGTAGCATTTTCTTACAAAAAATCTGATAAATTAAAATCTGATGCATATTTTTTTGTTTAAATTAGGTATAGTAATTTTTCAATATGTTTTGTAGTTCCTGAATGAAAGAATAAGTAAATTATTAATTTAGAAATATTTTATAGTTGCCTTAATGCTTCAAAATATGAAAGAAATGGAAAATTTCATATTATTTTTCATTTGAAACCCAGTATTTAAAGAATGTATAGAAATACGGCTTATTTTTTAGTTCAGGAACTTAATAATATGGTTTTTTTAAGCTATCTGCAAAATTTTAAGCAGATTATTTGATAACCTTTTAATCTAGAAGAGTTTTACTTTAAACCTCTTTTTAGACCCCAAAATAAGCACTTGATCCATTTATTTTTTTTAAGTTTTGTTACTTAACTGGTATATTTTGGGTTAATAATGTTTTTTCAAACTTTTTTATGCAAAAATTCAAATTTATAACTATTTTAGAGCGTTCTTCAAAAAATTTATCCGGAACGTAGTCGCGTACCTTGAAATAATACGTCAGCAGTTTATTTTCAATTGAAAAATGCTTAATAAATAAATGCGGAGAAGACAAATTTTCATGTAATATTAAACAAATAAGTTCTTAGAAAAATTTTAAAATCGCATATTTAATTATCTTATATAAATTACAAATCTAAAATGCTGCAGCATTATATTTTATTCAAAAGATATTGTGAAAATATTCCGATAGGTATTCATTTACTTTTAAACGCCATTAATTACTGATTGATTGTTATCATTTGTATCAAAACCGAAATTAAATATAGTTGTTAAGCCTTAGCTCACGTCGTAGAAAGTAGTCAGATACTAGAAATTCTTAAGAATTCTCTTTTCTAAAGAATGATTCTTAACAATATATTCTAGAAAAGAAAATCTAGTTAGACTTTTCTTTTAACAAAGGATTTTCAATTTTTTTACATTTGTTGTTTGAGCTACAATGAGTTCCTTTGTTTTGCTCTTCTAAAACCTTGTGCACATAAAAAAGGCAGACTTCTAACAGATTTCAAAAGTTCAAATCTTATATAACTATCAATAAATAGTGTTATATTATCATTGAAAAATATCCTGTTCTACCAGATTCGATAAAGTCATTCACACTTCGTTATCTGAGAAATCTTTTATCGCAACTAGACGCTCGGGTGTTGATATGTAGCTATCATTCTAACTCAACCATCTTCACTCTTATTTCAGTTTAGTGACTGAACAAAGGAGTATTATTTTTAAAATCATGTATATTCTTTATGCTTTAACACTTTGTTTGATCCTATTTGGTCAATCATATGCAGAGGATTATGATTATTATGAAGGTTATTTTGATCAGAAAATAGATCATTTCAATTTTTTGTCCCATGGAAATCAAACGTATAAGCAGCGTTATCTTTTTAATGGTAAGTAAACAATTTAATATTTTAAAATTGCATCACTTAAAGGCTAATTGCACTTTTTCGTTTGATATTTTTGAAGAATGTTTTTTCTTTATTATTTTTTCAAGATATTTTTAGGGGGAAATGCTTTATTAAAAAGTATATATTATGGTAAAACATTGAAATGTATTCAGTAATGTTGAATGCTGGAAAAGTTTACCCAACATATATCAAAAATTTTATCATATTTTTCTATTATTATTAAGCTTTTACTTATCAACTGCAGTTACTTTTATGCAAAATATTTTAAATCTAATTTTGTTGATAAATATTATTGTAGAAAATTCAAATTAATGCATATATTTTACACATTATTTTTCATAACTTTATTATGTTTATAAAATGGCTGAATTTTTTTTATTCTAACGAATTGCATCATAAAACGAAAATAAATAAATAAATAAAATATAAAAATTAAAAATAAATATTAATGTTTTAAAGTTTGCATTAAAAGTTTTATTGAAGTAAATGTTCTTGATTTCCAATAAAAAAGTATAAATTCTATGTTTAGTGTACTAAAGTTTTTGAAATCAACACAGATTTCATCAAAATAGTCTTAAGTTTACATGTCTCGTAAAATGCTTGCACAAAACGCGAATTTCGTAAAATATTAGAACAAAAATAATGTTTTCCTGAATCATAATTTAGCTTAGATTCTTCAAATTATGAATTTATTGGCATTATCTACTTATATCTAGGGACTCTGCAATCTTTGAATTACTTTTGAATGATTATGAATTCTCACAAACAAATTTTGATTGATCTTGTTGAAAATTTACTATTTTCAATTACAAATGTGGGTATTCGTTTGCTAATTCGAATTTTAAGTAATCTGGAGACATTTAGAATTCTTTTATAAGTCAATAAACTGAGTGACTACGTTGTATCCGAAAATCAATTTTCAAATTATGCATCCATATAGTTAAGTGAACTATGAAAGCGATTGAAATTTCTGGTATGAGCAATCTTCCTAAAATAGCCCTTTTATTATTTTAAAATTCTCATTTTGCCTTCTATTTTGTTTTGAAATGTGCTAACTTTGAGTTTAGAAGTCTTTTCTAATTACTGAACATGAGTCTATTAATTTATTTATCTCATTAGAATTATATATATTTTGAAGATAATAGATTAGTTCATCAATACAAAAAATGATTTATTTAAAACATTCTAGACTCTATCTCAATTTCAAAAAGAATATTTCTAGTAACTAAATTTCTTGAAAAAAGAATAACACATAAAATTTATTTTTACGTGTAATTTATTATTATATTTCAAAAGAGTTTTAAATTTAAACTATATTCCTCTTCTCCATGATTTCTATTCACAGCAACTTGGTGGGATGTCGGTAGAGGTCCCATTTTCTTCTATGCTGGAAATGAAGGAGACGTTGTTGGATTCTGGAAAAATACTGGATTTATATTCAAAGCTGCTAAACAATTCAACGCTTTAGTGCTCTTCGCAGAACACGTAAGTGCAGAAACTTTCCAAACTTAGTTATATTTTTTTTAATACACTCTACATAATCATGTAATAGAATATGATATAGGTATTTTTTAAGCATTTTTAAGTATAAAATTTTTATTAACTGTATAGTTCCAAAATTATTTTTATTCTAAAGTACATTTAAAACAATCTGAAGCAAGAATTATTTATGAGCAGCTAAATTAACATTACTTATTTAAATTAATATTGGATAACAACTAAATTAATAACTATGAATGATATACTTGATTTTTTGTCTGCGTGGAATCATTTTGATAATAAATTTCACTAATGAATGTAAAATAAATATCTTTCGGAAATTAATTGTGTGATGTTTAGCGGATTGTTATGAGCGAGGATAGAACCTGGGACCTTGTGGTTCGCAGCCGAGTAACAAGACCACAAGACGAAAGCAATTACCCGTGCTTCGTAGCTGTTATCTGGCTTATAAGCTTTTTACCACAAATGCATTATGGCAACATCTTAAAAGATTATTGTCAAGAACTACAATCGTACATGAAAACCAGCGACAGTATTCTTCTTAACTTACTCTTCCATAATTATATTTGCTATCCCCTACCACCTGCATGAAGTTGGGATCATTAAATAAGGCCAAGAATGTCCAGATTTTAATTTTCAGAGTCTCGCATGTGAGTGTTATGGGCTTCATAATGTAACATGGAAAAAAAGAGAATGTTTGTTGCCTTGTTTCAAATGATTGAAGTCAAAATTTGACACACAATTACAATCTTGATAATAAGATTACGTATCAAATTTTATAAATGTAAGTCATTGTATTTTTGCGTTATCTCGTTTACATGAATGCGAAAGCACAGTTCGACGGGTGGTTAATTCCTCGATTGAGTGGTTCAAACTTTGGTACAAATCTACGCTTTAAATACTTTAAACTAATTATAGGTACCAAATTTTATCCAATTGGCTTTTTGTACTTTCACGTGTACTAAGTATAGAGAAAGCTTTGTACTCGTAAAAGTTTCAAATTCGAGATTCTGATGCATCTCCCCGCTTTAGACCTTCCTGGATTTGAAAAACATGTTTATCGGTGACAAAGAAAACTCGAAAACACTTTAGGCTAGACAGATGAAATTTGGTATATTTAAACCAAATTTGTAGATATCTATCAAATTATAAGCAGAATCCGTCCAGATGAGGTATGTCTATGCGCCTATTTCAATATAAGCTAGAACAATAACAGCAAAATGAAAAGAACTAGATTAGAAAAATTCGGCACAAAACTTTCAGATTTATTGTAGACATCCTTCAAATTTTGAGTCAAATCTATCACAGGATTGAATCTTTGTAGATCTGTTCTTAAAAAGCCTGCAAACGTGATAACTCAAAAACGCAATGCCTTTATTAAATCAAATTTGGTATGTAATTTTGAGACTACAAGTGTAGCTTTGTGTCTGATTTTTATTTCAATAAGTTGTGGGAAACACGTCTGAAGCCCAAATTCGATTTTCAAATACTATTAACCGCATGCAAGGGATTATTCACCAAAACAGTCGCCAAGGATCGCACGGTAGATTCAGGAAAAATGTTAAAATCGCGCGTAAGGTTGTTATTTCCTAACTATTGAATGTCAATACCGTGCAAGGCGTTTTCTGGGATAGCAACTTTGTAGGAGAGAACAAGAGAAATTTTGGGGAAATCTCTTTCGCTGGCATGTTTTGCAGTTATTGTGCTCATTTGCACTCACACAACAGACAGACTGGCTTTGAATAGAATATATTCAAAATTTAATAGAAATCTACACATTTGGAGTATAAACCATTTGCCAAATTTCTACTTCTACTTCATTCATTTCTACTTCAAAATGTTTTTCAGCTATCGAATTCACAGACAGACATTCCAAACATCTGTTTTTGGGGCTCAACAAGATCTAAAACGTGGATACTCGCCAAAATCTCGAATATGAATTTTTTGACGCTTACAATTCATTCTCTTTGTACACGAAGATGGAGGTGGAGAGGGAAAACAATAAAATAATGCATCCAATCTTTCTTCTTGACGATTTTTAATAAATTGAAGTTTCGGTTGTTTTTCTCTTTTTACAGCAACCATTGTCTCCAATGAATTGATTACATTAAGACAACGTAGAACTACAATCGTATACTGCTATAATATTTATCGTGCATGAATAGACAATAGTAAAAAATAACTATAAAAATTATATTCTATTCAAATGTCTTAATGTTACGAATTATAACCCACTCTTGCTCACACCTGGCATATTTTGATGCATTTTTATTAGATACCTGAAAAAAAGAAAACATAATCTAGGCACTGAAGTATTGTTTTATCTTTTTAGATTTGAAACATTTTTCTAATGTCTTCATTCGATTTAACTTCAATGCTCCAGAAATTCTTAAAAATCTGTTATAAATGCAAATTGTTTTTCGAAATCATCAATCAATGCTTTTACCATTTCACAATCCAAAGCTTAGAAATCAATAAAAAGTGCTGAGACGCCGCTGGAACAATTGGTTTTACGTAATCTAAAGATGCATTGTAATGCATCGGCTGGCGATATTGTCGACGTTTCTATGTAAATTGATTTGGGAATCTTTTTTGATGACTGCTATGTTTGTTTTGTGATAATGGAAAGCGCAAATAATAAGTGCTAGAACTTCAGACAGGGTATTGTAAATTTCAAGGCGATCAGAGGAAAAGCATGTAGTTGTAATCCATAAAACAATAAGCTATCTGAAACTGTTCTTACTAAGATAAAAAAAATGCATAAATTATAGACAAGATAAAATAAATTAATCTAACAATTCTTTTTGTCAAAACAAAGAAAATTAGCCTCTCAAATTAAAAAGAGCAAATCTAAAATAAAATTTAAGGGCAAATTTAATTCCCATTAATTTTTCGGCGGGAAATATTTTTCGAATCTTTCTGACAGATATATTTCCAACCAAAATTTGATTTATTTTGATATTTGGAAGTTAGGACACAATTTTTACTTGCAATTTATTAGCAAGTAAAGCTTTTGGTTCTCTGGTATTACTAGTGTTAAAAATTTCAATTAAATATTTTATGTAACTGTGTCAAATAGCTTCCTTGACAAAGTATTTTTTTAAACCTCATATTTTTATAAGAATATAACTCATACTATTTTAAAAGTCGTACATGTTCTGTACATTTACAATACGTCAAATTTTCTACCTATATTTTTGTATATGCTGATGTATGTCTGTATCCATCCGATTGCATCGCAGTAAAAAGCAGCAATATTTAAAAAATGGGCGCCCTTTAAAAATTAATTGCTTGATTCTGAAGTTGAACCTTAATTGTATGTAAAACAAAATTCCAAATTTTTCTATTAAAAGCATGCATTTTATTGAAATCTACTCGACATGGAAAAATTAGCTGAATCTTCATATCCTGGTCATCAACAATGGAAAGAAAATCAGAAAAAAAATATTAGCCATAATAATGAAGATGAATCGAGTTTAACTTCAACAATGAAATATATTGTTGGAAAATATGCTTAAAATACTTTTTTTTAATTAATTAAAAATAGAAAAAAAATCAATGGCAAAAAATTGAATCACTGAAAAAAAAACTTGGAAAGTATTATAGATTTATTTTCAACCTTTGAGATGATGTAAGATTGTTATATTTTCAGAAATTATCAAGGAAATGAGAAATAATGTCACCTAGTTTTTAATCAATTAAATTTCAAATTAAAATTTTAAAAAATCACTCAGAGGTGCATATTTTCACCCTCTGAAGTATATATATAAGTCAGGTTTGGTAACTTAAGGCCAAACGGCACATAAAGAGCGCCAATACCGCATGCATATATTTTTATTAGTAGTAGAGAAGAGTTCATAGCCCATATACAAAGCTAATAGCTGTGGAATATTATCTTGGCTACTTATTCAATCTCAAAGTGACATCGCATATACTAAATTGATATATAATTGGTAAATGATCAGTGTGTCATCCAATTGCAGCTCAGAAGCTATAAAAATTACAATATACAAGGTGTCTCAAAAGGTTATTTAAAAAATTTAAGTAGTTCAGGAATACAGAATCTAGCCATTTTTATATTAGAACAGGGCACTGCAAACGCAAAGAGAAAGCTGTTTGTCAGTATATTAAATAAAGCGAAGGCTAAAATAAATAAGGTATTCAAACCAGGCTTAATGAAATACATATGTACAACAGCATAATAATGTAGTTCTACAAACATCGATATTACAAATCGTTATATAATAGCAGATACAATGGCAAGTAAGATACAGAATCAACATTGATTCTTTAAAGAACGTAAACTAAATGTTCAGACTTGCTTTTCGAAGATATATTAGCTTCGCATGTTATTATTCTTATAACTATGCTGTTTGGATATTGTAAATATATATTCCATTTACAATATCCTATTACAGTTTACAATATCCAAACAGCATAAACACATTCCAGTAAATATATATTATAACTTGCAGTGAACGCTTCATTTAATGTGTCGTTTTCTTTCATTTAATTTATCCACAAAAAATCCCCTGCTGTGGTCTCCCTTGGCATTTGCGGACCCGTGTCCTATTTTTTAAAATGATTTATTTTTGTTAATTTGACCTACTTTTAAACGAACATTTGTAAAAGACTTTTTAAGACACGATATAAAAGAATCTAAACTTTTAAATATAAAGACTTTTTTTTTAACATTTTTAACCTGACTATTTTTATATTAGATTAAATATAGAGATTAAATGTTAATGTTTTATCAACACAATCCGTACGATATGTATAATTTACTTGCAAATAAAAGCCATTCTTTAACATAATCAGAGGAAAATGTGTTAAGATTGATTTTTCAGTTAGTCATTCCAAAGTTTAAGAATTTCAAAAAACTGAAATTTAGGATTTGCAGGAGATTTCTTTTTTAATTATGGTCTTCATTTTTCAATATATAGTTTAATTTTCGTCTTAATAAGCAGCATCTCAAGATAGACTACTGACTTTGAAATTTTAAAGGAAAGATTTGAAAGATATTTCAAGAATTTTATTTGTGGATACAGAAATGTCTACGCTTACAAGCTAATCATACAATTGTTCGTTCAAAGTATGCAATTATTATACGTTGTTGCACTTTCTGAAAATCATTGGAAAAATAAAATTATTTCATACGTCATGGAAAAAGAAATCACAGTGTAATATAATAATGTTCTAATGATAAATTAATTGCGCTAGAAACTAAAAACGGTGTTTTTATCTATTCAGTGCCTAAATGTACACACGTAAAACATTTGCACATTTTTGTTGCCTTAACCAGTCAAGGGCATTCGACATGTATATACGTCTATTCAAATCTTCATTTTGGGGAAATCGATGTGTAATTTTTTATTTTATAAGGTTCGAGCTTATGATGATTCGCTTTATTATGAATTTTTATATTTACTATGCAACCATTTGTATGTGATATGCGTCATCACTTGACTTTAAAAAGAGGAAATTGAGAACATTTAAAAATTAATTCTGCAGTTAATTTGTGGATTATTATTAATTTTTGGCACAGTATAGCCAAATATGGCTTTTGTGCCAATAAACCACAAAAAAACCAAACCAACCATCTTCAGTTAATTGGTTAAATTGCTCTAGAAAGATACGAATTTGATAGTTCTACATTAGCGATTCTATATTTTACTTAGCTGTAATATCTATCTAACATCTGTATATATTCAAGTTTTTAAAAGTATTTTTACAAAAAAAAAAGGCGCAAGTAAATAACATCTTTAACTTTATGGCTAGTAAAAAAAAAATTCACGGATTCAGACTGTTGTTTTATTTCCTTTTAATAATATTTAATATTCTACCAATATCTTTTATCAGTTTTTATAAGCTTAGAATTTTCTTTTTATACTAAATTTATTCGTAGCTGTCTAATTTCTAGATCTTGCCGTGTAAACAACTATTAATTAAAGTGAAATTCTAAAACTAAATACACATAAATCTTTCGACAAAATAAATGTTTGTAGTATGCATTTATTATATAAAAAAAATCCGTAGCGTCAATCGTTTTGGTGTACAATTATTTTCAATATATAGTTCCACCTTTCATATCTAAAAAATTAGGTCTTAAAGCTTAACTGAATAAATCAAAATTACTTTATTTAATAAAATCTTTAATCTTAAAAACGTTTTATTGTTAAAATTTTAAGAAAATATGCTTATAAACATACATTACCAGCTTTTGAAACAAGCATGAAAAACGAAAGCTTAGAGATGAAGTTGATAGTTTAGAGGATGAAATTATTTTTGTAAGCAATTTTCTGAATTACGAAAACTAGAAAATACATTGTTTTTATTCCTTCAGTTTGAATACTTCCTACTTCTTAACATGATACAAATGTAAAATTCAATATAGAAACAAATATTGAAAACAGATAATTTGCTCATGTGGCATTTGTCAAACTTTCCAATTAACTACTTTTGGAAAATGATAGTTATAATGGCAGTGTTCTGTTGAATTCGCACACAAAAATAAAAGTTGCCAAGCGTACACAGAGACTCATCAGGTTGCCATTACTAGAAAAAAGTCGTTCAGTATTTAGACGAATTTGCTGGATTTTGTAAATTCATTGAAATAATTTTGTTAGTCTAATGCCTTTATTTTTATATGCTATTTTATATCGATATATTTGTAGGTTAATTAGTTACTTTTCTTCCAAATAACTTGGTTTTTTTTCTCTTTATCCTTTCTATCTGACTAATTAAAGTTCACTTATATTTTTGTATGTACAGCAACCCCCGTTTAATATATTTCTGTTTTGTTGCACCAATTGTGTAATTTCGAGAAATACTGCTTAAAAAATAATAACATTGGCAAATAACAAATTTTAGCTCTCTCACATTTATTTTAAATAATATCTATGAAATATTTTCTTCTTCTTATTTTTCCAGCACTTTGAAATATATATGATTTTACCATATAGCACTAGAGTTTGCACATTAGTATAATAGTACATTGTACCACATAAGATCTAATGATCATACAGAGTGACATAGCTGTAATAGGCATATATTTATATTTCATAACTATGATAATGAATTGTAAGTCATAAATTATGCAAAAGTTGATAATAACTGAATGAGAACTCATGAGAATGATTACAAAAATAATCGTTGTAGGAACTTTTTTTCATTTTTAAACAATTGTTATAACGTCACACTGTTATCTGTTTTAAAACAAAGTTTGAACATCATTCTTAGCCCTAATTGGCATCTTCCACAAGAACTTAAAAGAGTCAATGGAGTCCAAGATGTATTCAGCTGCCCTATGAATAGTAACCAAAATCTTGTCGTTGATCCAGCTAAAATTTTCCCACAGATGTGTTCCACAACTCTCAGTATTCCCCACGGCGCCCATAATAATACAAACGCAATTGTTACTATAAAAGTCGCTATATGGTCTTGATTGGAGCCATCTGGATCGTCTTTTCTTTCCGCAGAAGGATCGATAAAAATATAACAATACGTGTAACACAGAGTCAATACACTTGGCATCAGAACCAAACATGCCAAAGTAATACTATATGGCAGCATGCTGTTAACATCCAATAGACACATGAAACTCTCATCATAAAAATGACCCTTGGAATCCCCTAAAAGTGGTGGACAACAAAGAAAAGTGGCCATAACCCAAGTGAAAAGAATCCAGCATTTACACCGAGTTCGCGTTTGAATAGTCTCATAGCGCAGCGATTTTCTAACAGCCAGATAACGGTCCACTGATATCCACATGAATGTATACATGTAGACTGCTGATAAACTGATGTGCATGTAGCCACTGATGCTGCAGAGAATGTAGCTGGAACATCCCAAGACATTCGATTTCGCTGCGATAGAAAATGGGATCACTAGAGTAGAAACCAGCAAGTTTGTGATGGATAGAGACAGTAGGTAAAAGTCCAGAACTTTCTGTCTTGGAACGCTCAAAATGGCGCAAATGGTGATGAGGTTGCTGGTTGTTGTTGATATACACAAAGCGACAACCAAACCAGCTTCTACTGCCTTTTCGAGAGAAACGGACTCCATTTCTCCTCTGGATACGATTTCTCCATCGTATGTATAGTAATCTTGTTCTGGAATGATTGCAGATGTATTCATTTCAAAGGGAGGTGTAATCTGAAAAAAGGGCAAATAATAACTACATAAATGAATAATTAATTAGAAAAAGAATTAAAGTTGATAAAAAATTAAGATTGCTGTATTAAGCAATTAATTAATAGCAAGTTGAAGAAACTTGCTATTAATTAATTGCTTAATACAGTGATGGAAGAAGAGTATTAAAAAATATCACCTAAGTTTTAATTTTGATAGGTGTAAACATAGTTTTATAAGAAAATATTCTAATTTTTAATATACATTTTGAAAAACAATTCTGCTTTTCTTAAAGAGTTCTGTAGAAAGAATCATTATTAGAACTATATAATTTTCATGGTGTCAACGCTTTTGACAAAATATTAAGAAATATAGGAAGGAAAAGGAGTCTATCTAAAAATTGAAGGTTAATTAAATGTGTTGAATTTTTAATCGGAAACAGTACTTATTTTTCCTTTATTAAAATATAAAATGATTAATAATTTTTCTCTCGGAGTTGATTGCTTTGTTTCGAAATAAATTACCAGTTTAATGGAAAAATAGGGGTGAAGTTGTTGGATGGTACTGAAGTACAAAAAGTAATTACTAAACCAACCGGCTTTGCATCGTTTTTATGATCAAATACAAAAGAAATAACTTTTAAATTCGAACTACATTTTTAATGCTCTTTCCATTTTTCATCAACAGTATAGTATAATATCTAGGCATAGTGCATTTTATACCTTAATTTTCGTATACATTAAATGTGCAAAATACATGCAAATATTTTAAGGTTTGGAAAAAATTTCAGAAGATTGATAAATTTTAAATCAGAGGAGTGAACATTGTTCCTTTCAGGAATTCCAGACTATCACTTTTGGATGATTTTAACCCTTAAAGGGATCATTGGCTGTGAGTAATATCAATCTATTTCCTGGGTATTTCACTTGACCTAGATGTTCGTATGATAGGTATTTTTTCCTTCAATATTTTTTTTTCTTTACTTGACATTGTGAGCATAACTATTTTATTTTATTTCGAAACGTGTGTATTCATTGTTCATATAATTAGTTCAATGTTGGAGATTAGTCAAGGTTTCTATGCCACCTAATAAAATGGAAGTAAAATGGAAATATCTTTTCCCTCTTTCCTTTCGCTTTTATTTTGCTGAAAACCACAACACCTCCAAAAGCATGATTTCCTTATTTAAGATAAATTTTTAGAATTAGATAGCTGGATTATAATTTTTTATTTAGGCTTTTAGGGAAAAGAAAATATCAAATACGAATAAAGCATACTGATAAGGCATACAGAAAATATTACACCATAATATTAAAAAAGAATCTACATTAAGAAAAATGCAAGAAAATCAACGTTATAATATATTTCCACCTGAAATACTCAGTTTCCCTTAAGCAAAAATAGGAGAGGAAAAAATATAATAAGAAAGGTCACTCCTCGATTTTCTTATATACTTTTATGTTAATCTTCGTCATATAACGACAAAGATCGAATACGCATATCAGACTCCCTTCCGTTGACATGGTCTAAAATTTTGTATACTTACAATTTTAAGGTCATGATTGAATGTCAGATTTTTTATTCCTAGCAAAGTTCTAGTTCAAAGGCAAATCGACAATCAACTAATACACAGTTATGGGCAATAACTCGATAAAATTATACAATTCTGAAGAAAAACCATCTAAATCGTAAAAGTTTTTAATTACCGCAGACAGATTTCTTCCCAAATTTGAAAGAAATCTACAATTTTTTATGGAAAGACCATGAAGAAAATTTCATTTTTATAATCTGTGCCATTTTAGAATTACCATAATCTTAAACAGAAAGTCATAATTCCAAACAAGTGCAATCTTTCTTCGATATCTTGTTTCTTTGCACAATAAAGCACCCTTTGCTTTTTGAAAATGTAATGAAGAGAATTAAATGTACATTATTGGAGCTGTATCTGCTGTCTAATCTGTAAATAAAGCGCTAATATATGAAGCTCAGAAATAACACTTATTACCTATTGCCGAATGGCTACAGCAAAGTGTGAACAAATCTTTATACGTTTCAGACTGCTACGTTGAAATTTCTTATAGCTGCACTTAATACAGTGCATTTCTAATTAATGGAGCTACAAATTATTATTATTATAAATGCTATACAGAGGACTCACAGTGATCCCAAAAGTTCCTCCAGTCAGAGGAAACAAGATATAAAAATTCAAGAAATAGGCATCATAAAGATGTTGTTGCGACATAAATCGTAAATATTTTATTTAAAAGTAGCTAACGATTATTTTAATAATTATAAATTTTATTTTGTAAATAGTTGTGAAATTCAGATTGCCAACAGTGATATTTTTTGGAACTTTTAATTTGTTGTTTAAAAACGATGCTAGAATCTTGAATGAAAATAAGTTGATGTAAATTTGATAATATTATCTATAATGTAATAAGATTTAGTTTTATAGTAAGTTTGTCTGCATTTTATTTTTGTTGACGCACGAACACAACAATTGGTGACCCTGGTTTTATGATGATAACGGATAGTGGACATTCTACGATTGAAGCAACTACTGTTATGGATGCCGAAGCGAATAAAGTAAGCATAAAAATTCCACCATTTTGGCGCGAAAAACCAGACATTTGGTTTTATCAAGTCGAAGCTCAGTTTGGAATAAATAAAATTTCTACGGAAGAAACTAAATTTAACTATTTGGTTTCCCAGCTTGAACCGAAATATGTTGAGCATATATGGGATATTATTAAGGACACTAAGCCTAATAAATATGCCTTGGCGAAAGAAAGACTTTTAATTATGTTCAAGGAAGGTGAAAACAAGAGAATTCAACGCATAGTTACTGGAATAGACCTTGGCGATAACAAGCCAAGTCAGCTTTTGCAAAAGATGAACAATTTAGGAGCGGACGATTTTTCAGAAAAAGTGTTAAAATCTTTATGGCTGGATAAAATGCCTGATTTTATTCGAAATATTCTTCTTGTAAGTGAAGAAAGTTTAGACAAACTGGCTGCGATGGCTGATAAAATTCATGAGATGAAATCGGAAAAGGAAGTTTGTGCTGTTTCGCCAAATGTTAACTATACGGATGCTTTATTTGCAAGAATAGCTGCTTTAGAACAAAAAATTGATTCGATGCAAATAAATGACCTTTCTAGATCCAAATTTATAAATCATGCCCGGAATATATCTCGAAGTCGCAGTCGTTCAACTAAGCGATTTAACCAGAAAGGTAAATATTGTTTTTATCATTTTAAATTTGGTGATCGTTGCCGACCTGATAAATGTTACTCGCCGTGTGCTTGGAGCGAAAAGGCGGGAAACTCCAGGATGCAACAGGATTAGCGGCTCCCGCTGTTGCTGATATTAATGAAAGCCGCAAGTTTCGTTTATTTGTAAAGGACAAAAACACAGGACTGCGGTTCTTAGTGGATTCAGGAGCTGATGTTAGTCTTATTCCTGCAACTCAACGAAATAAAACAATAGATTATTTTAAATTATATGCAGCGAATGGAACAGAAATTCCTACTTATGGAATTAAAATTCTGAACTTAAATTTAGGACTTAGAAGAGAATTTAAATTTCCTTTTATATTAGCTAAAGTTGATAAAGCAATAATAGGAGCTGACTTTTTGAATAAAATTAAGCTTTTAATAGATATTCATAACAAACAACTTATTGATGGAATAACTAATCTGTCCGTTCGACACCACGTAACAACAGTATCTGTTGATGATGTTATTAGTACTTTGGATAAAACTTTTAAATATGCTAATTTGTTACAACAATACCCAAATTTAACTAAACCTAATTTAACAGTATCTAAATTTGAACATGATGTTGAGCATTTTATCACAACAAAAGGACAGCCTACTTATTCCAAAGCTAGACAACTGGATTCCAAGCTATTACATATAGCAAAACAGGAATTTCAATACATGTTAGAAAATGATATTATTCGACCATCTAAATCGCAATGGTCCAGCCCTCTTCACATGGTGCCTAAGAAAGATGGTTCCTTCCGACCATGTGGAGATTACCGACGTTTGAACGCTCAAACCATCCCAGATCGTTATCCTATACCACGATTAGAAGATTTCAACCATATTTTAAAGAATACTCGAATATTTTCTAAAATTGACTTGCATAAAGCATATTTCCAAATTCCTATTAATGAAGCTGATAAGAAAAAAAAAACTGCTATAATAACACCCTTCGGCTTGTATGAATTTAATGTAATGAGTTTTGGCTTGCGTAACGCTCCTTCAACCTTTCAAAGATTTATCAATGAGGTATTTAGAGGACTAAATTTTGTGTTCCCATATTTGGATGATGTTTTAATTGCGTCAACTACAGAAGAAGAACACGTAAAACACTTAAAATTAGTTTTTGACAGATTGCAAAAATATGGATTGAGACTTAATATTTCTAAATCTATTTTTGGAGTTAAGGAACTGGAATTTTTAGGTTTTTTAATTACAAGTGAAGGATCAAAACCTCTTCCTGAAAACATTAAAGCAATTCTCAATATTAAACTGCCTGAAACTGTTCATCAACTACGGACTTTCCTTGGAATGGTTAATTTCTACCGTCGTTTTTTGAAGAACGCCGCTAGTACTCAAGCCATTTTACACGAATACTTAAAAGGAGCAAAGAAAAAAGATAATCGGAAAATAACTTGGAATAAGGAAGCCATGGAGAAGTTTGAAAAATGTAAAAAAGATTTGGCAAATGTTGCTGTGCTATCTCACCCAAATCCAGAATTACCTCTTTCATTGTGCACAGATGCTTCAAATACAGCAGTGGGTGCAGTTCTACAACAACTTGAAAATGGTAGATGGAAACCAATTGGATTTTTTTCCAAGAAGCTTAACCACGCACAACAAAATTACAGTGCATACGATCGGGAACTTCTCGGAATTTATTTATCCATTAAATATTTCAAACATATTCTAGAAGGAAGAAAATTCACAGTGTATACTGACCACAAGCCATTAATTTACGCATTTTTGCAAAAGTCCGATTAAGCATCTCCACGCCAAATTAGACATCTTCAATATATTTCAGAATTCACAACAGAAATTAAATACATTACAGGAGAAAGCATAGTGGTGGCGGATACGTTATCAAAAATTGAGGAAATTGCCTTAATAGTTTATGAACTAATTGCCAAAGAACAAGATGATGAATTTCGACCCTGTCAAAAATCTACAAGTTTGTCATTTAAAAAATATCTGCTTCCATCTGGAAAATATTTATGGTGCAATACTTCAACACAGCATATTAGACCTTATATACCTAAACATTCTCGCATGAAAATATTTCATCAATTTCACGGATTGTCCCATCCGGGAATTAAATCAGCAATAAAATTAATTTCTTCAAAATTTATATGGCCAAATATTAAGAAAGATATCCAGCAGTGGGCGAAGTCGTGTATTCCATGCCAAAAGTCTAAAATAACCCACCATACAAAATCAGAATTGGGTGAATTTCAAAAACCATCAGGAAGATTTCGAGAAATACATATCGATATTGTAGGTCCACTACCACCTTCAAATGGCAACACCTACTGTCTAACATGCATAGATAGATACACGAATTGGATGGAAGCTATTCCGCTGGAAAACATCTCTGCAGAAACAATATCAAAAGCTTTTTATAACAACTGGATAGCAAGATTTGGAGTACCTTGGAAGCTTATTACTGATCGTGGAACCCAATTTTCATCCGAGATATTTCAAAATCTGTCAAGAATCTGCGGTATTAAGTTTACACATACTACAGCCTATCACCCGTAGTGTAACGGAAAGGTATAAAGACTACATAGATCGATAAAGTCTGCTTTAAAAGCCCACAATAATGTATCTTGGAGTGAAACGTTACCACTTTTGGGTTTACGAACGGCGATCCACGACGATACTAATTATACAATATCAGAAATGGTGTATGGAGAGAATATCAAACTTCCTGGAGAATTTTTTGATGCAAATATACCGCATATGTCACCAGGAGCATTTATAAATGATTTACAAAATGTTATGGAATTGATGAGACCAAAAGAAACTCAACGAAAAAGTCATCCAAAAATATTTGTGCACAAAGATTTAGAATCAACTTCTCACGTTTTCCTTCGCATTGATAGAGTACGACAGCCACTGGAACCCCCTTATGAAGGTTCATATTTTGTTATCAGCCGTACACCAAAATATTTTACTCTGAGGATAAAGAATAAAGAAGTGAATGTAACTATAGACAGATTAAAGCCAGCGTATCTACTACCACAAGAAAATCCTGAAGAGTAGCTTACAACTCCAACTTGTGTGAAGATTACGCCTGAACCACAACCAGCTAAGATTCAAACCAAGGAAACTGTGTCTCAACCTGATCTTAAACCAGCCTTAAGACAATCTCGAACTGGTAGAATCATTAAGACGCCATTGAGATTCAAAATTTAAAGTTTGACTTATTTCCTTCTTTATACTACTAATAAATATTTACTTCCTACTTTCTAACGTAACATTCGTTACTGGTAGGGGAGTATATGTTGCGACATAAATCGTAAATATTTTATTTAAAAGTAGCTAACGATTATCTTAATAATTATAAATTTTATTTTGTAAATAGTTGTGAAATTCAGATTGCCAACAGTGATATTTTTTGGAACTTTTAATTTGTTGTTTAAAAACGATGTTAGAATTTTGAATGAAAATAAGTTGATGTAAATTTGATAATATTATCTATAATGTAATAAGATTTAATTTTATAGTAAGTTTGTCTGCATTTTATTTTTGTTGACGCACGAACACAACAATGTAATCGAGCGTAAAAATAGGCTTAGCCTTTATTAGAAGAGTGGAACTTTTGTGACAGAACTATGGAAATTAATGAATATTTTTTGGAAAATTATTATATGACAAAAAAAATTATTTGCATTATCTTAAGACTAAAAAAATAGTATTTCTATGAAATCAATCTCATTTCTGTACAGTTTTTGCTTTATTTTTAATCATTTTTAATTTAATACACAATTTGTAACAATGCTTTAATAACGTGATTAAATTCGAAAATGCGTAAATTCTTACCAAATTTCTCTCTTTTAGTTATTAATGTTCTTGAGTAATCGTATTCACAAACAGACACATTATTCTAAAATTAATTTTTATTTATTTATTTAAATTTTGGTGAGAAGGAGTGAGGATCTCAAAAAGAAAATCAAACAAAATCTTTAAGTCGAATTTTTTTGTCAATTGTAATAATATTTTTTGTTATACTACAATTAAATGAAAGTAAAATGAGAAGAGTAAATATTAAAAATTCTTTATAAGGCACTGAAGTAAAATAACGCTCTTGATATATGAATATCATTTTTATTATTTCGTGCTAAATAAATAGTGAAGTCCAGAATTCAGAATCATTAAATGTCAAAATCCATCTCCACTAATTATAAAGCAGAATATGTGTGCGTCTGTTAGCATCATTATGGGCCAAACCATTTCACCAAAAACTAACAAATCTAGAACAAACATACTTTGGAGACTAAGAATATGCACTCCATAGCTATTTCTCTTTTTTTTTTTAAATTTTAATTAACGTTTTAATTAATTAAGAATTTGGCAAGATTTTGGCTCACAATATTAGAGCATAAAAATAATTTTCATACATCGTTAAAAGTCAGAAACTTATTTTTTTTAATAATATCAATTTAGTAATGCATTTTTTTTAAATTAAAAAAAATGTGAAAATATTTTTTTCATAGTTTTAACAACCATTTACATTATTTCAATGAAATTCAAATAATTTTTATTGTTTTATTAATTATATGAACACGTGATTTTCTTACATTGCTGAAAGCTGAAGAAGAAAGATTCTGTTTATTATCCATCTCATTAATACGAAAAATAAGAAAATGAAACTACCGTATTGCGAAAAGTAACAAATAATTAGAAGAGAAATTAATTCGGCAGTTACATTTCTAATGATGCTTTTATATCATGGCATTTAAAAGCATTAGAAAGGTTCACGTACACATTAAAAACATTATGTGCAAGTCTATTAAAGCAATCCTGTTTCGATATCTATCTCAATTTGACGGCTAAAAATATTTCTTGAAAGGAATCATGACCATATGAATTAATTAATTTAATTGAAATTCAACATTCCCGTCATTTCTGATCAACTAATTCATCACCAATGGTGGAAAGTTTAAAATCATATATGTATTGAATAGCTTCTCAAGACTTCTTCGATTTTTCATTTCCACAATAATTATTATTTGTAACAAGTGAGATTCATTTTATATTTAGAGAAATAGAATGAAAAATTTTATCTAAAATTCTACTTTTTAATTTTTTTTTTTACTTTAACACTTATCTTGAAATTGGAGCCATCAAATACCAGATTTTTAATTTTCATCCTGGTGAAGTTGCATATGTAGACTAATTTACCAAATTCCGTACTGTTTTAAACATTTCTAAGAGTTAATTCCAAAAGTTGTCTGAAACAATTAAAACTTAGAAGAATTTTGCTGAAAACAACAATATCAGTTTCGAAATCGGGTTGCAAGGAATTTCTTCAGGCTCCAAACAAATAACAAAACAAAAACAAACAGGGAAGAAAAAAAATATTGGCACCAAATTTTTGTTTACATAACATAGTTAAACAAACTGACACAGCATGCCGAAGATATATAACTTTTCTCCGAGCTAGAGTGTTTTATTTTCAAACTAAAGACTTGCTTGAAAACTTTTTCAAAACAATTGAAATGAAAATTACGGTACATGTTTAACGCATGGATTCAATAATAGGAGCGAAGATAACATGATGAATTTCTCAACTGAAATATCTGGTGTAGAACTCAATACGAATAAGACGTTTGCTGTTTGTGCAATGAAGGGAAAGATCATGCGCGAGCATCAGAAAAAGCCGGAGGCGTCAAATCGGCGATCTAAGATGTTCTATCAAAATTATTACTCTATCGATTGCTCAGAAGTAATTAAAGAAGCCTAAATGATTGTTCTCCAGGTTTTGGGATTTTATGGGATTAGAAATGGACAAATATTAGTATTATCCCTAATTAGACGAAGATGCAATTACTAAGTACTAATGCTTAATGTGAAGCTTATAAGTTATGCTTATATTTTTTATATAAATAATGGAGAAATATTTCAAACAATAACATTTTTCTATACCAGTTTGTACAAATCAAATTTTTGAATTACATATGTCCAAATTAAAGGACCTTTTATTAAAAAATGAGAATTGCCTTATTAGTCTTATTGTTTCAGAAGAGTTTCTGTTTAGATAAATGCCGTTGTAAAAAGAATTAAAAAATGTTTAAATACAAAATGAAATATATAAAAAAATAGTAATGATAGAATGTTAATGCTAATAAAAAAATAAAATTTCTAAAAATATTTTTTTTCTTTTTTTTACAGAAAGAAAGAGGAAAATTTTGCATAACTTGATGTACATAATTATCTTAACAAATTAAAAGTTTGCCTACTATAGTTGAGTATTGAAACCGCAAGTTTGTGGGTACAATGGGATAATAACGGTTATAACGGTTACAAGAGCCCGGAGTATAACATAATTCTTTCGTCCCAGTTGTCATCAGTGGTTTAGTAAATATACATGGAGCCCGGGGCACGGCATTCTTTCATTTTAAGAAAATAATAAAAACGCAACAATGTAAGTATAGTGTCCGGGACATCAACATTTACATTGCTCCCCTCTGGTCTCTACATCACTGCCTGAGTAATTTGTTTCGAATTGAAAGTCATCTTTTGTGTTAATATCATTTGATTTTTTTTTATTTCCGATGCAAACTGAGCAGATAATCAGCAGAATCTCCTTCAGATTTGAACAAGGAAGAAAGCCATGCGATTAAATACTTAATGAAACAATGAAAATGGTTTGAATTCACTTATTACAATGAAATTTATTGTTAAAAACTAGGCAATTTTTTTTAATTCTGAAAATTAAAAAAAACTGTACAATCAAGTATATTTCATTAAAAAAACATTTTAACAAAAAAATTTAAAATGACGTAAAAAAATAGATTTCGTGGAAGAATATTTTTGAGATTTATCGCGGAAAAAATGCAAAATCTCGTTTGATTTTTGATTAATTAAAATCTGGAAATATTAATATTTTATCTTACCAACTTAAGTCCTTTAGGTAAAAAGAATCTGTCTTATAGAGAACCGATATCCAAACATGTACACGCGCATTTATAATCATTTTAAGTAAAACTAGCCGCCTTTCGTTCGCTGGAATTAATGATTATTAAAATTTTTAATTAAATATTTTACGTAATTTGGATCTGAATAGCTTCTTCAGCAAAATATTTAAGTTTGAAATTTTTCATACTATTTCCGAAGCCCTACGTCGTTCTGTTCATTTTACGATGCATTTCCAGTATTTTCTATCAACTCCCCTAAAATTCGTAAAATTGGATGTATTTTGTTATTTCCATATTTTTAATAGTGCAATCCATTTTCTAATTCAAAACAACGTAAAATTTGGCATTTTTTTACATTAATAATATTTTAGATATAAAATGAAATCTTTTACAGATTCTTTTCAGAATTGAGTAGATATATAGATATATATCGCTTGATTTACTGAAATTTTCTTTGACAATAGTGATTTGTATTAAGGACATAACTTTAATTACAATGTTTTATGCGTTTCATTTTTTTAATATTAATTTCGATGCTAATTCGGATTGTAAAACTAAATCAAAATGATATCTACAATTTCAATGTTGACTTTTATTAATAATTTTGGAATTCTTTCATGGCTTCATTATTATTTTTTCCCACATCATTCGTGATGTGTTCAATATTCGTTCAGAATCCTAATGTACCATTGTATTCTTGTTAGAAAACAGGTCTAAAATTTAAAAAAAAATTTGTATTAAGTATAGAAAAATTTATGCGACAAAAAATTTATCTAGTTGAAAAATAACTTTTCAATTTTTAAAATGATTTAAAAATTATTTTTTAATTGTAATATTTTCAGAATTTATCACGAAAAAAACTCCAAAATATTGTTTAATATTTAATTAAAATTTTAGAAAGAAATCGTTTCGAGGTGCTCATTTATACTCTCCATGTCTGTATGTGCCAGATGTGGTAGCTCAAAGTCAAATAGTCTGCCTTATAGTTGGAGTTCTACAGGCTAGACCATTTGATTTAGAGCTGCCAAACTTGGTACATATAGACTTTAGAGAGTAGGAATTTGCACTTCGGAGAAATATTTTTTATTTTGAAATTTTAGTAAAAATTTGGATTATTTAAAAATTAAATTGAATTTTGGCGTTTTCCTTTGAAAATTTCCAAAATATAATTGCACAAAAAATTACTTTTTGACGCCGTTATAAAATTTTATAAATTGTCTTTTTGATGATACTAATTTAATAGCAGTGTGAAGTTTTAATGAATTTTGACAATTTTCAAAAATAATTTTTTACCAAATTTCCAACGATAGAGTATATTGTTTCCTCGAAATTCAAACCGTTTTCATCATTTCATCATATAATTGATTGCGAGATTTCTACCCATTGTTGAAAGCTAAACTTGAAGGATTCTGTTTAAAATCTGCGTAATTCATAAAATGAATAGAAAAAGGAATTTACAATGCCGTGAAATTTAAAAGATAGATGAACTGGATAGTTCAGTTTTAAAAGATAGATGTACTGGATAGTTCAGTTTAATTATATTAACGTCCCGTTTTAAAGCATCACTAGGGCTATTTTGGGACGAACTTCATGATTTTGAACAGCGGTCAGATGGCGTGGAAGAAACATGAGCTGGAACTCCATCTCCTAACTTCTGCACCACATCAGCGGGAAGATGAACCGGACATTCACGTTTTTAGTAACTGTTTGATGTTAAGAATTGTCTCCAATAGAAATGTTCATGTATACAAAATAATAAAACTTAAGATTATTAAAACAACATAGCTTTCATATTAGACAATTCAGCAGAATCATGAGCATAAAGTTATATCTAAACGATTTATCTGAAATCAAATATAACCAGTATTTTCAGAAAACTAGCTAGTCGCTTGAGTGAACTATCAATAAGTAGATACTAGAAAAATTTGTCATTGTAGACATTAAAAAAATTATTATACGGATATATAATGAAAATAATTCAAACTTTCTATAATTTCGTTTTTTTTTTATCATATGCTATTTATTTTGAATGCATACCATGCCGAAAAAATGGTTTTCATACTCCTTTAAATCTTTATAAGGTCCTCTGAAAGAGTTAAAAAAATATAACTTACCATCGAATTCATCAATCTTAAATACCTATGATATACTATTTTACTGCTTCTGAATATAGTTACTTTCTCTTAATAACTTCGGAAACCACAAAATGGGTTGAGCATATAATGTGATTAATTTAATTAATCAAATTAATTAACAGTTTATTACTATTATTTTAAAACAACGGTGTGTCAGTGTTTAACGCTGAAAAGAAGATGAATATAAATTTGTATCACATTTTTCGATGAAGCACACTCCTTTGTTTCCATTTCTTACCTCAAGCCATAACATTCTATCTTGCTTTGTTAATTGCATATAGATTATTTTACTTAATTAACAAATGAAATTAATTTATTCGAACGAATCAATTAATTTCATTTCTTATGTCTATCTCAATATCAAATATATATAAAATTTAGAGAAATTTTAAATGGTTAATTTATTCAAAGAGAAGAATAGCTAATAAATTTGTAGCTTACTATATTTATTTAAACAATAGTAATTTTCTTCTTAAGTAAGCCGTATGAAATCCAATACAAAAAAAGTTTCAAAACAAGTTTCAATAGATATGAATTCGTCTTTCAATATGCAATTAAAAAAATGCGCTAAAGATGAAAAACCGGTATCCAATTTTCGCATGGATGCAACGAGGGAGTGTAATAAATTCTTAAAATACAATTATTCGCTTTTTACTGAGTATTATTATTCTTCAACTTTTTTGTTGTTGTTGTTTTCTTTCAGCCTTGAAATGTTTAGATCTTAGGTCATTGAGTTCATTTATACATTTCTTCTCTGAATTCACAAAGAAAGTAGAATATTTATTCTATTAAAACGGGTTTTTTTCCCCCTTAAAAACTTTAAAATAATTTTTCTTAGTTTTATCCCTCTCTAAAATATGACTTAAAAAACGAAAAACATTTAACAATATATTGAAAAATAAAATATATAGTTAGTTTAATAATTATGTTGATATTGTAGAAATTATATTTAGTAATCATTTTTCTAGTAATAATTTATTCTTTTTGGCTTTGATATAAAAAAAGCCTTACCTTAATTTAATATAAAATACATTACCTTAACTTAATATAAAAGGCGTTCCTTCAATGAAAATGTTTTATTCATAATAAATTAAATATTTTCTAAAAGATTTAATTCAATTTCACAAAAACGTTTCTATAACTATCATGCATAAGGTA
>JAPMOR010045543.1:1035745-1081859 GCA_026543865.1 Argiope aurantia | reverse complement strand
TTCATCTTATTATGTGCTTGTAAACATTTTTATTTCATAAAATCAATTCTCAACGCTCTCAATTTCCCCCAGTGTCTAATACTACCTATTTTCCCTATTAATCTCTTTTAATACTCAATGCAATCTGCTCTTATTATTTATCTGCGTTAATATTATCAAGTTTTCTTCTATTTTCCAAATGCAAATGTAAGAGGAAAGAAAGTTTGAAAGCATTTCATTTGGCTGTTTTTCAGTTTTAATTAAAATATATCGAGGAAACATTATAAAAAAAGTCTGAGCGAATTTCATATTCGGTGCGTCAGCAATACATCTGTATTTTAAACTTCATTAGTAAACGTAGCACGTACTAATAGGGAAGAATGCAGCAAAAGAGAATACGCGTACATGCATAATTTCCTCTTCAAAAATAAAAGAAAAGTCCGTAATCAGCCAGCTAATTTTTTCAGGCATAATTTCGAAACATTCCTTGCTTTTAGTTGAAATTTTGCCCTTTGCTCTGTATTAGAAAAAGGAAAATTACTTTTCCCCCTTACATGTCTGAAAACAAAAGAAATCGAAAACCATCAGAAGAATTTTAAATAAATGCCATAAACTAAAAATTATTGTTTAAAAAATTTGTATTGCTTTAATTTTCGAGAAATGTGAAAGCAATATCAGAAGTGAATGAAAATTTTAATAGAGTTTTTGCCTACAAAATTCATGATTGAAACTAGAGGTTTCTGTCAAAAAAATTGAGATAATTGCAAAAATTAATGCGTGGTTTAAAAAGCAATCGATCATATTCTCTTATTTTATTAATAAGATTAATGCATTTTCAGTAATCCTGCAAGAGTAAAAATAAATTTAGTTTGATCGATAAAATAAGGTTGGGGTGTCCTTTGTGGATAGAATTGGTACTCTGCCATTCTGCGAAGATTGATGAGCAATAAATTTAATAAATGTAAGAGATAAAATGGAAGAAATAGCTTATACAAAAAAAAAACCTGACATCATATTTGATGCATCATTATATAATATTCACTTTAGGCCCTTAATTCTGTCTTTGAAGACTTTAACAGTTAAGCCTTATATGCTGGGCGAGATGGTCAAAACTTCATGTTTAGTAATGCCTCAAAATTAAGATTTCGGGAGAATTTGATATAAAAATTTAAGTACATAGGATCAGCGTAAAATTCCTAGAAATTCTTTAAATAATCTTACAGAAAGTTCATCATACGAAAAGTATGTGCATCAGGTGCGTATTGTTTCTGTTTAGGTTAAAACGTTTTCAGGTCGGTTTGCGGTAGACATTTAAAAATTGAAAGTTTGAAGTAATTCGCGTTTCTAGCTATCTCTCCTGAAACTTACACATTGATTCAAAATGAAGTTAATGTGAAAAATATATATGTTTATATTTCTATTGTATTTTACAAAACAAATAAATAAAATAAAAGGGCAATCAAGGAAAGGAAATGTAGAAATTTTGTGTGTTTAACTGTTTGTAATAAAGTTTAATTTACTAGGCATTATTTTAAAAAGAAGTGAAGAAATTAAAAGATAAATATATGAAAGTTTTAAAGATAATTAGATTTTTAATATAAAAAGGTACACTATTCAAATAATTTTCGGATCAATTTTTCAAGTATAATCATAATTCGTACAAAGGAACGTTTTATAATACAGAAATTATCATAATTCTTATGAATAATTTATACTAGGTATTATATTTATTCAACTGAAGAAAAAAAAGCATTTTAAAGACAAGAAAAGTTTACTTTACTGTTTAAAACACTTTATTTACACTGAAGTTCAGAAACCAATGAATATCCATGATTTGATTCAGAAAATAAAATTGAATTGCATAAAAAGGAAACGACGTTGAAAAACTAAATTACTAAAAGCTGATAGCAATGCCATTATACAGAAATATAAAATATTTAAGTATGATTATCGAATGTTTTTTAAGGAAAAAAATAATAATTCATATAAAATAAAAAGAATTCCTTTGAACTGAATTATTCTTAGAGGAAACTTGTCAAAATCGTGTTTTTTTTATCCGACTGACTTTAAATCAGTTTATAAAGAATCGATGAGATTCCAGTAACCTTTCATTAGCAAAAAATTACAGTGAACAAAGGACATAAAAAATTACGGATAAAATAATAATGATGAATGCAAAGTTAAGGGTTTTAAAAAATTCTATTACTTTCTTTGTGGCACAGCGATGGGAAGGGAAGGGGCATTGCCCAGAGCGCCAGTCTGAGAAGGTGCCACAGAGATTAAACGTTTGATGTTTATGCCTCTTTTTAAATATAAAATATTATGAAGAAGCTAAAAAAATATGTCCTTGATATCACTTACTTTAATAAATCATTCCTCATTGCTTTTTCGAATGCAAAAAAGGAAAATAATTCGTATTTATACTGCAGGCCAAGAAGAATTATGACATGCTAGTAGCACAGCGAAGACAATTTTTTTTAAAAATAAAAGGTAATTGTAGCTATTATTAAGAAATGTTTAATTTTTTTTTCAATTCTATTGGGTAAAAAAAATGGGGAAAATTGTTATGTTAAAAATCATCCAGTTTTAGCTAGAAGGTATCGAATCCATATACATTCAAAGGACCACCATTGATATTATCCAACAATCCATATATACATTGATATTATCCATCAACACCATTGATGATATTACCCAGTTTATTCACTGCAATTTAGATACTTCCGGCAAAAAAGTACTCCAATATATATATTTTTATTTTTTTAAATGGCATATACTATTTCGCAATCTTTAACTCTCTCTTGTCAGGTATGATGTATTTTATTTTATGTTTTGGTATTATGTTTCCTGTACTATCATTTAATTAAAACTGTTTTCGCTGTCAATAAGCCTTATATTTTTAAAAATTATTTTTAGCCATATTTACATCACTTGAAAAAATTAAAAATGTACTCTCAATACATTAAGTTCTCTAAGTTTCAAAGTATCAAATACTTCCCTTTAAATTACTAGATTCTGAGTATACTGATCTATAATATCTGATCTCAGGTCCATCCAGTTATATTGTGGAAGCCATATTGAATATTTCTTTTTCTTTTAAAAACCAAGGAGTAACCTGAAATATTTCCCGGCTTTTTTGAGCTACATAACAAGACAAATATAACATTCTCAATCGAACAGTGAAATAAATTTCTAGATATTCAGAATTTCCAAAACGGCAGATGTTGTACAAATAACCTTACAATCTATATGAATGTTAACATTCCAAAGAATAAACTCCACTCAATAAAACGAGTGCAAAAAAATAAATCGAATATCTTACCTCGTAAACTTTCTGGGAACGTGGGTGTAGTGGAGAGTAGAACATCTGCCAACTCCTTCTCATGCTCGACTTTGGATGAGTCGCGGTTGTCATGGAAACAAAAACTTGCAGCAGTTCATTACTCATTTCACTCAGTGAAAAGGCGAAAAAGATAGTCGGGCGCCCACCACACCAAAATAACCCACGAATCGCTTTTTAAACACAAAATTCAACTAACCGAAACGGTTGGGTTGAGTATAGGTATAACTCGATGGAGGGGAGAAAAAAAAATAATAGCATGCTGTATCATTAGCGATAATAGTGTCTGAGTTTCGGAAGAAGGTAACATTTATTAGATTTTCACTTTTGGGAGTCCGGAGAGATCGAGGCCGTGAATTACAGCCATTGAATGGTAAATTGCAGTGGTAACAAATTGACGCATGGAAACGAATGGATCTACGTAGTCCGCGCTACGTGCTTAGAGTTTCATTAGTCAATCAAGGGTGAATCTTTATGTTTGACACATTAAAAATGTGGCTTTACTCTTTTTTAGTAATACAGTATTATTCACTAGATAATTTTTTTGTGTATTTGATACAAAAATAGGCAGCCATTTTGAGATTTCGTTAAGTTAGATTAATCTCATCGAACAAATCTGCACAAAATTTGTATTGGGAAGAATGCCACAACTTTGAATCGAAGTTAGATGATGAAATAGACAAATGAATTGACCTTCTTTTTTCAAATTTCCATACCACATCAGTGGGATGAAATATAATGCAAATGTGCACAAAATCTATATTGGGAAAAGTCCCACAATTTTGATTCGAATTTAGATGACGGGAAAGACAAATGAACTGACTTTCATTTTTCAAATTTCCATACCACACCAATGGAATGAAATATAATGCTGGACAGCCAATTTCATTTTAATGAAACACATCAAAATAAGTATAAAAACATACAATGGATGGTCATAATTCAAAGAGGGATACTTTAGGAACCGTAGCTTCAGTACCCTCAAATAATGAAACAGTCGAATAATAGAGAAAGAATGAAAGAAACTTGATTCATTTTTAAAACGTTTTATGGAAAATTTTACAAAAATATTCAAAAACGCTGTCAGTGATAATTTTCACGTCATCGTTATAATAATTCCAATATTTTAGCCCAACCACAAGGGATTTCTTGCATGGCAATTATTACTACGGAAATTCTATCAAAAAGATGTTCATCAAAGTCGATTAGAAAGCATTAGAAAACGGTCATCGTGCCGACCATCAGATGAGATCTTCCTGGTTGGAAGACGCCTTCTAGAGCTTAACTGTTTCAATTAAAAACTAGCCCCTACGTAGTGATTTGTGCGGTCTATCATCCTTTAAAGTTTGTACCAAAAGTTTTTAAAACATTCTACATATTAGTAACATTAAGCATATTTCAAAACTCTTGCAGAGATACTATGGAAAATCTTTACCATTCGGAAATGACAGTTTCAAAGGCGAGAATATTGGCCTCTTGAGTGTTAACCAAGCTATATCTGACTACGCTTTCTTTCTCAAGCGATTCAAAGAGACACACAAGGCAGAAAAATGTCCCATCATCGCTTTTGGAGGAAGGTGAGTTTTGCTTTTGCTTTTCTTCTTCTTTCTCCCGAGGAAACAAACGTCGGAAATTATTCTGAAATGATGAAATATTCATCATCACCTGGCGTTCGTGATGGACGTACACCTTTACCCTCGAGTCCAATCCAGAATTCATGGCATTCTGTAATTTTAAAGCGAGTAAAATGATGCTTGGCTCTTTGCATAACAGAGACGCGCCTCTTATCTATCTCTTTTTCTATATCCTTCCGCTTATCTTCTCTATAATCTTAAACTATACTCCACTCCTGTTGCTTTAAATTTGTCATTTTTTTTTATTCTAGTTACTCATCTGTTTTTCAAATACGTCATATCCAGTAAAACTTATTTTTTTCTTACATCGGATATGACGTTTCATCTTTTCTTTTAAATTCTTCATTGAAGCTCCACCATTGTCAAGTGGTAAAACGAACAAGATCTTGTAACTTTAAATCCGATCAAGAAGGTTACTTTTGAAATGAAAGCAAATAACGAGGGAAACAACATTCATACTTAATCAAAATAAATTGCTTTTAAGCGAAAATTGAATATTTTTACATTCAGTTCTGACCTGTAGAAATAATATTGTTTGAGAAAAATTATACCACTCTAATATCATATGAACATAATTACAAATTTAGGGAAAAAATTAAAAACATTTTTATTTATTAGTATATTGTGTATATTTGGCAATTCAATTTATTAAATTAATTTACAAATCTTTTTCTAAATGAGAGCGATTTTTTTAAAGAAATAGCTTATACCACTTTTTAACATAAATAACGAATTATCCATTGTACAATGTTACTATTAATAAATTGCTGTTACTATTTATTTAAATTATCTTACATTCTTAATACATATGTATTTTTTTTCAGCTATGGGGGTATGCTGGCTGCTTACATGCGCTTCAAATACCCTAATATTATACATGGAGCTATAGCTGCCAGTGCTCCGCTTTACCAAGTGGCTGGGAAAGTGCCAGGCGATGTTTTCTTTCAAGCTGTGACCAAAGTGAGTCCGGCATTTAAAAAATTCCTGAACAATGAGCTTTATAAATACTATTATAATACTGATTGTTCTGAAATTTATAAATACTAGTATCTGGAAGACCAACCTTCACTCGGCATTTTTTTATAAAATTGTAAATAAAATTCTATTATATGACAAGTTTAAAGCTATAAGCGAAATCTAATTGAATTGCAAATGCAGATAGAACATCAGAAAAGTACATGAAAGTGCGAAGCACTCACCATTATTCCATCTCTGATAAGTTTATGCAGATCATGCATAGCTACGTCTCAATACTTAGTAATAAATTTTTTTTTTGTGTAAAATCTTGTTTTCCTTCAGGAAAGATACCTGTATAGATAAACTTAAAAAGCAAAAATTTATCTGAATATAAAATTTGATCCAAATCATTAGAGCCATTTCCGAGATACACGAGATAAATTTTTAAATATACAAAAATTGTTCGTTCATAGTTATAAGATATAGTTGATTCTGTTTATTTGAGTAGAATCGCAAAGAACATAGACAAAACTAATTAATTAATGTGTAATATAAACGCTAAACAGGAGCGAACTTCTTACACCTATTAATTGGACAGTAAAATTTCCATTTTCAAAGGACGTATGCTCTAATCTGACGCATTAAAGAGATGTTAAAGTAGGAAGAGATTACATTTCTAAATGCATATATCTTTTACTGACTTAATTAATCAGGTTTTTTAGTTGTTGTTGTTGTTATTGTTTCTTACTGTAAAAACAGGTGCAGTTTTAATTTACCATTATCGTTCCTAGTACATAAAACATTTTTAAAAAATTATTTTTCGTCGAATTTATAATCATTGCCAAAATACCAAAGGAAAACTGCACACTTATAAGTAAAACTACTTTGCCAAATGAAACTAAAATTAAAACGTTTAATACAATTCAAGTCACATAACTAGTGTTCTAAAGATTAACAAAGCTTGATTTTTTTCAAAGAAATCAAATACGCGAGTAATTGACGTTAAAGAAAGGACAAACGAAAATATCTAAAGAAATAAAATGATAAAAAAAAAGAAACTAAAGAAAAAATAATTTTATTTTTATAACCCATGGACATGGAATAAATAACAAAACTATTTTCTTACAAATTTAATTTCCTTATAATAATTAAAATAGTGAAGAAAAATTCCTTATTGTTTACTTTTATGTCTAATATGTTTAAATCAAGCAACTGCTTGATTGTGCCAAAATTTACCTACCTCCGATTTGCCCCAATTAAGTATAATCGTCTGCATTACAAAATGTCTGGAAATTACATAATGGTTACTTTCTGTGCTTTCGATAAAAACCAAAATTCTCACTCAATACAGAAACCGTAAGAGGCGAAACTTGCAATTTTTCATCAAAATCTTAGCTATGGTTACTATTTTTGGGGCACTTGCAGCTTTTTTGGCGAATATCCAGTATCAAAAGAGGCATTTCGCAGTTAAGGCTCAGAAATGGCTGATATAGGCGTAAAAGGGAGAGAGAATATGAAAAGTTACGAGCTATCATGCTTCAGATTTTATTGTAACTAGGTCAAATAGTTTCAACTTCGCATATGCAAACGATCGGAAGTGTTCTCCCCGAAACGTTCTCGCATATAGTCCAATTAAGATCTTATTCCCCTTTTCCCACATAAAATTACGAATCTTTGGTATGGACGAATGTCATTATCGTAATAGTTATGAAAGGTATATCTTTGGTGTAAATCAAACATTTTTTCTGAATCTATCGCGCGAATATATAGTTTCAACGACTTTTTTTACTGACTGAATGAAACCAAAATTTGACACAAAAAATCAACAATAAATCTAACAATGATCTAAATCAAGTCTAATAATAAGTTAGTCATTCCATTTATGTATTATTGCATTTAAATGCATGCAAAAGTGCAAACTTAGAGACGGCCAACCCGTTGACGGATTTGCTTCAAAATTTGAACAGAATCTCCATTTTAGGTGTTAAACAAGCGTACCTAATTTTATATTCTAAGCTCTTTGTATTTCGGAGATATCGAATTCACTTGTGATTGAACAGATTGGATTACATTCAAACTTTGATATAAATCTACAAATTTAGTCTTAAGTCCCTATACTAAATTGTATCCCTCTAGGTCAAAAGGTTTATAAGTTATCGTATTTAACAAATAGATATAATGTCAATAATGTGTTTGTCGCTTCAAGAAGGTCCTAAACGTGAAGATTCGCCAAAATCTGTATTTTAGAATAGGGTTTTCAAAGATAAATGCGTCTAAATGTAGAAAAGATTCATTGGTCACAACCAAGCTATCAGTAAAATATCGCCAATTTATTATCTCTTTGATAATTATTTACGTATATTTCTTATTTTTCGATAATGTACCTATTCGGGTATTTTTTTAAATTTTTGCTTTAAATTATAATATTTTTCTGAAATTATTTCAGGACTTCCACGATATTTCACCTGATTGTGAAGCACAAGTTCGATCGGCATTTTCTCAAGTGGACAAATGGGCAGCCATGGGACAAGCGGGTAAATCTTTTACAAAGTTTTTTAACGAACTTTTTTTAAATCTTATTTTATATTTTAAAAAAGTGTGCATTGATAATATCAATCAGTTTGTTTTAAGAATAAAATTGCCGAATAAAATATCTGTAATAGTTAAAAAAGAAATGGAAGAATTCAACAACAAAAAAGTGGTCTACTTAAAGAGTTACGAATGAAGTGTTGTTTTCGAAAAGATGTGTTATTAAACTTTAACTTTAATAAATAGATAGAATAAATCTGGAATGTAATATATCGTTCATTTGATTAATTTTCTTTCGACTGTTTGATTTATTCTCTTAAGAGGATATGATGAGCTATACTGAGAACGCCATAAAACCCAATAATCCAATCCAGCCCAATCTCTCATAAATTTACGACATGTGATGGCAAATGATTGCACTTATGTTTTTTTGCAATTAAATATCCCCGTTTATCATCTATAAAAACCGCCTTAATGCATGTAAAGTTATCTTTTTTTTGCCATAGCGTATATCTTGTAATACTGATGTTTCCTCGCAATAACTTGAGAGCATACTATTGACAGAAAACGATATTAATGCCATCTTTCCTTACCATACTATAACACTGAATTACTTGTGTCTTTTCAATTAAAAAATTCCTGTATGAGTTCCCTTCTTAGTTTATTCTGCTTATAATAAGAAATTGTGTTATATGAGGGAAGAAAATTTCTCTTCTTTAATTAAAACAGCTTTTATAAATAAATTATTATGTTAGCAGATGAGAGAAAAAGTTTTTCGTCTTTTTGAAACAAAATCAAAAAAATCTATTCTACTTAGAATTATTTACATTACTCACATTACTCTGCTTATTATTAAAATTACTTTTGGAAACAAAAATTAGTTTGAATTGTTTTTATTAATTGTAATTAACAATTTATTAGTTGTAATTACCAATTAATTAATTGTAATTAGTTTCTATTAATTGTTTTGAAATGCATATCTACTGGTCAGAGTCGATTCTAGAAATTTTCGAACTTGGAACAAACTTCAATATCAGCGCCACCGTTTGTGGTAATGGCCAATACCCCACCCCCCAAAAAGTTAAAAATAATAAAATATTACTTGTTTAATAATTTGAAATAAAAATAAATTCGCATTTTTAAAATATATAAAAAAATCTGAATTAAAAAAGCATTTTTTTTAACAATTACAAGAGATTGATATCAAAGTATTAAAGTATCAATGATATCAAAGTATTAAAGTATCAATGATATCAAAGTATTAAAGTATCAATGATATCAAAGTATTAAAGTATCAATGATATCAAAGTATTAAAGAACTAAAAAGAATTTAAAACTTTCTGCTCGGATGAAATAACTGAAAGTTCAACTAAATGTCTTATGATATTGTGAATGTCAAATAGTTTTAATTAATTTCATAATTAGAAAAAATGTAGTGTTAGAAGCTTATAGTGAGTTTAAAAATTAGCTCTTATTTGATTTTATAACGGAGAAGATTTTTTATGGAGTATTTCTTCTGTAGAGCTTGATAAGTAATGAATGTTTAATATTTGTAATTCGTTCGATTTTTTCAAAAAGGTTGTTCCTATTTATATTTATGAAGGAATTTTTCCCTAAGTTTTATTAATTTCGTTTGAATCTTTTTCACAGGCATTAATGTTGTTTAAATTATTTAAAACGCTAAAAATAGATAATTTTTTAAAGAATTTTTAAACGTAATGTTATTTTATTAGGCAATCGCATATTTGCTTACTTCCTAAAACAGATCCAACTGCAGGTGAAAAATAATTAAAATCCACCATCTCAAATTCTTTGTAAATACGTGAAAACATTTTTATTTTGCATTGTAAATTTTGACTGCTGAGAAATGGACTTTCAAATCATAGTTGGTCACATAAAATGCCTTGATTAATCGGACCATTCGGACCATTATGATCATCGTTTCATAATTTTTCTGTAGATATACAGGGTGTTTATTTAGTCCCGGACCCATTTTGATGTTCAACGACTCATACAATAATGAAGATATAAACAAACTTATGGCATTTATTGATGGAATAACTCATATATTTTCCTTTTCAGGTTTGAAGATTTTTTCTTTTGTAAATATCGTCTACGCGTGTGGTTAATTTCAGATAATTTCATTTTCCAGTCTAAATATCTGTACTTTTCTAAATATCGTCTGCTTATTAATTGCATTTTTCTCTCTTTTGTTTTTGGCAACTATTGAAATGTTATGTTTACTTTTGATGTGTTTGTTCTATGTAGTATTTTTGTATGTAATGTTTTATTCGAGTGGATATTAAGGAGAATGCATACACAACAAGAGAAAGCACAGATTTTATGGTGGTTCATAGAAACGAAATCGATAGAGCAAGCACAGAGAAATTTCAGAAGAATTTACCAAAAAGATCCTCCATCCAAAAACAGCATCTTGCGGTGGAAAAAGAATTTCCTAGAACTTGGAAATATCGCAGATAAGAAATGTTCCGGGAGTCCTTGCACAAGTGATTTTGATGTTGAGCGTGTCAGAGAGACATTTTTACACAATCCTAGAATATCTGTGAGATCAGCGGCAACAGAATTGGATATGCCGATTTCGACGGTGTACAAGGTTATTAAGAAAAAATTAAGACTGCATGCATACAAAGTTTAAATTGTTCAAGTTTTGGAACCGAACGATAGGCCTAGGAGGATGGCCTTTGCAACAGATATGCTAAGGAGGATAGAAGATGATGCTGATTTTCTGAAGCGCATAATGTTCTCCGATGAAGCATCCTTTCATGTTTCTGGCATTGTTAATTGCCATAATGTGCGCATATGGGGATCTAAAAACCCCCATGAATACCGTGAGGCACAAAGGGATTCCCCAAAGGTTAATGTGTGGTGCGAACTAATGCACGACCGAGTCATTGGGCCTTTCTTTTTTACAGAAAAGACGGTCTCATCAGTCTTATACTTAGACATGTTGGAAAACTTCGTATTTCCACAACTAGAAGAGCTTCAGCCACATGTCTTTTTGCAACAAGATGGTGCGCCACCTCATTGGGGTACAATCGTTCGTACTTCTTTGAATGGCCATTTTCCAGGAAGATGGATTGGGCGAGGAGGTCCAATTCCTTGGCCACCCAGATCACCTGACATAACGCCGTTGGACTTTTTCCTTTGGGGGTTTGTAAAAGTGAACGTTTTCAGGAGGAGAGTGTCGAACATTGATGTCCTAAAAGCCAGAATTAAAACCGCAATAGGCTCTGTGGATGCCGACATGCTTGCCGCTACTTGGCGTGAAATTGACTATCGACTTGATATTCTACATGCGACGAAGGGGGCACACGTGGAAGTTAATTGGGAAGAGTCATGAAAATTTTTTAGTCTATTTAACCATTTATGTTATTAATTTTTAATCTATCTTTATTATTTTATGAGTTATTAAACATCAAAATGGGTCCGGGACTAAATAAACACCCTGTATTTTCAATAATGAGATTTGAGTTAAAAACAGGTTATTGTAATTCAGAATCTAAATTCAAAAGCTTTAAATTTGTAGGGGTTTTTTTTATGATATTTAACTTTTTTTAGCTTTGATTCTTATGATCGATAACCTCCAACGATCCATTGTCTTTATATCTTCCTCCTACCAATTGGTATTTTTCGACATCACAAATCCCATTCCCAAAACAACATTCTGTTATCACGTGATAAAAAAAATTAATAGCAAAGTTGAACAATTCATTCATTGAAAATAAACCTCTTAGTTCATTCAATAAAAATTTTTTTAGCATTTGAACAATTTTTCACATTTTACTATTAATCTCGATACATATGTCAATGTTTTATTATTATTATTATTTTAGGTTACGAGGAAATCGCTCGAGCTTTCAGGCTCTGCAAGCCTTTGAATTCTACCCAAGACTATCAGCATCTACTCAGGTGGGCTCGAAATGCATTTGTCTCTGCAGCCATGATGGATTATCCTTACGCAGCATCATTCATGGGGAACTTCCCAGCTTTCCCAGTCAAGGTAACGCTACCCGTATTGTTTCGCTTAAATGCTGCGCATACTTTTTAATGTCCTAAAAATGCCGTGAAAATGCATGTCATTCAAAGCGACATATAGTTTCGTAAAAAAAAAATATGTACCAAGTTTTATTAGAAAAAAAAAAGTTTTTTTGCGTGTATATGTTTTTGTTACCAATAAATGTTGGTTCTTACGAATCAAAATATTTTTTTTTACAAAGCCCTTATTTATTTGACCTTATTCTTGTTTTTTTTTAATTTAATCTGCTTATAAAAAAGAGACCATGTAAACAATTTACGAAAATTTCTGGGAAAGGTTACTATGTATTTGGGGACCGAAAATTTTTTATTCAAATGTGAACTTCTCTGAAAATGGGGAATGCCAAAAAATAATTTGCTTTAAAGTAGGGTTTACTAAATAAACAATGAATCACAAGATGCTCTTTTATGATAATCACTTGTTCTATATAAAGACAGACGAGTGTTTGCAAATGTTCTCTCAATAAAAAAAAGTTATATAGCAGATAAGAGGCAATATAAATGGGCTCACTAAAGATGAAATACAATATCCAAATGATTTGCTTGAATCACAGAAAAAATGTATATATATTCTTGGTATTCATTGTTATTCACACTTTTTGAAAATAGTAATATTTAAATAAATATTGCCTTAAGCCTCACTGTAATATAACTATTTTTCTTTAAACTGTATGGATATTAACCTATATGTTCATTTTCGTAGCCTTACAATTACTTCATATCTTAAATATTGTTTAAAGATCATGGCTTCAGCAAGAAATTTACGCTCTACCTCTTTTTTTGTAATTCAAATCCCATGATATTACTTTGAATAGTATTTTCAATGCTTTTCTAATTATCAGTGTACGCTTGCTGAAATCTGATTTTTCCAGGTGTTTTTATCAGAAAGCTTTTATAATTGCACCTGTATAACAGTACTTACGTAAAACCGCGAAAATCAGATTTTTGCAAGATTCTATCCAAAATATCAGCAACTATTTTCAACAAAATAATGAATCATTTTTGTATAAATCAGATAAAAATAATAAAATGCATTTCAGGTCACATAAAAACTTATTGAACAAATTTTAATGTTATGTACTTAGATGTACATAGAATGTAAATAGAATGTTGTCGCAGTCAGCTATATTCGTACATAGGAGATTTCTAAAATCATAGGTGGAACTTTAAAGGTAAGTCAGACACACAAATGGTTGAAAACAAACCATTTTCAATAGATCACGAGGTCGCAACACCCTTGTCAGCAATAGAAGATTTAGGCATTTTGAGACGCATTCATCTCAATCCAGGTTGGTTTTAGTCCTTTTTTAAACTTAATCTACATTTTAAAATTTATTTTAGATTAATATTTTAGAGATTTTAAAAAATTTACAACTGTACAGCTGCTTATTGTCATTTATTTGTTTATTCTGAGTTATGACTGATGATATCTCCGTTTGAACAAAGCGTTATTTAAGTAGACACTCAGCATTCATGAGTTCTTTAATAACAAAACGGACTTAATTACATAGATAGATACTTAACCAATTATATTTTTTAAAAAAAACATTTATATCAATCTAATATTTCAAAATTCTTAGAATTTGTATTTTTAAAAATTTGATTTATTTTGCAACACATTAATAATTTTCTTTCAAACGACCTACCTGCGCTTACGGCTCCTTCTTCATCCTAACGACCTTAGACAGCTGCATAATCACAAATCTTCCATCGCTTGTAAGGAAATTAAGTGTCCCAACGACGGCAAGGTGCATACTTTTGGAAGCATTAAATTAAAAATTTCATATCTTCACTATTTCTTTTGAAGTCTATAATTTTTTCTTAAAAGCCCATAATTTGTCTCAGTGATTATCATTTTAAATTTCGAAAACTCGTGATATCGCTTGGAAGTGTAATATCATAAATAATAAAATGCTCAACAGCTTGCTTACCTGTCTGTTACTTGAGAAATAGTACATCATCTGATTCGCTTTGAAGACGATTTTAAATTGAATTGTCTACGATAGCAGACGTACTTGAAAAAAGATTTGACTAAAGCGTTCCAAAAAAATTAATCTTTAAGCGTTACAAAAGATTTTAAAGCATTTGTTTATTTAATCTAGATAATGATTTATAGTTTAATGCAGAAATTTATTTTCGAATTCCTTTCTGTAGGTGATGTGTAATCGTCTGCAATCAGCATCAAGACCAGCAGATGGTCTCTGTCAGGCAGTTGCTTTATACTATAATGCATCAGAAACCGTGGAATGCTTTGATATCTACCAAGAATATATATATTGTGCTGATCCGACTGGATGTGGTCTCGGTTTTGATGCTACAGCATGGGATTATCAGGTATTGAATAAATATTATTCTTATATCAATTTACCATGAAAAAAAGAATGTACTATGTTTAATAGAAAGCTGTTTTATAGTAACAAACCATCGTCAAATTACGCATTTTCATGTATAGTGTTTTTCGCAAGACGCTGAAGAAACAATTTTAATATTACATCGTTTCAGAATAAAGCCATTTTTACATCGAAACAGTTGCTACTCTTTATACGAAACTATGTGATTAGCTCATAATCTGATATTTAGAGCACACACACATAATAAATAATAAAATAAAATAAAAGAATGGATTCCTCAAATTATTATTCCATTTGCAAGTACAGTTTTACTATCCAAGAATTCACGTGGCTTGCTATCGATGCCAGTAATTCTCATACATTTATGGATGTCCAATTTACAATAATACAACTGAAAACCATAAAATTATGGTTCGTTCCCAGTTGTACTACAGTACTTAATCATGTAAAACGGTGGATGGGTTAATGACTACAAAAGAAATTCATATAATTGAGGTAAGAAACTTTTAACTTGCTTTCAGTAGATCACCCTTCTTTCATTCATCCTTTTTACTTCAGTTTGAAAAATATTATATTCACTATTAATAATAAAGCGTTATTATACGCTACTAAATAATAATTTAAATTAAAGAAATATAAATTTTACTACGTAATAATTTTTTGAAAGAAGAAGCTTTATTAAGATAAATGAAAGTAATTCGGAAATATTAGCCTTATTCTTTAATTTGAAACTGGTTAAAATTGAATTCTACAATCTCATTCTTAAATATCAATTCAAAATCTATTCCTTAATAGATTAATGTAATGCTATTATTATAGGAAATAATCTTTCTGAATAAAGAAGGTTTTTTCTTCAGATATTTTAAAGTTTATTTCCTTTCTGAATGTTCATAATATTTGTCACGGTTATAATTCAGTCTCTAACTAAATTTCTAAAAATTCAGATATTTTTATGTAAGAATTAGTTGCAAATTGCTTAGTGAAATTTCTCACAAAACTTATAAATTTCTCATCAATGATATTAATAATGTATGTACAAGGTGATTATAATTAAACTGCGATTCCAAAAATCGATAATTTTAAAACTACTGGTAAGAATGTTAAAAACTAGTCTTAATATTTTAGCAGAACAATCGTGAGGCAATGGAATTTTGTTAGGGCGGAGGAAAAAAAAAATAGTTCGAAAATGTGCCGATAGATAACGCTGTCAGGGGAAAGACCAAAAATGGATTCGTTAAATACAGAAATATTGTTAATAAAAAGCAAACAATCAGGGGCTTACTAAAAATTTATTTGCGATAAGGCAAGAATACATGTTTATAGCGACAACAGTAATAATGAAAAAAAAAATTTCATGGAACAAACACCTTACTGATGGGTGGTTAAGGACTAAATTTTTCGATATGCTCTCCACCTTGTTCTGCTACTAATTGGAAGAGCAAAACGACATGCTCCACAGCAGATCGGAGGGTATCTGTAATTGATACAATGGATGCGGTGTGCGATGCTTGCCTTCAAGTCTGCTAGATTCTCAATCCGTCCACTGTAAACAACCTTCTTCAGGTACTCCTCAAAGCCAGAAATCACATGGGTTTAAGCCGGGGTAACATGACGGCCCCGCTGTTGGAAAATGAGGGCTTATAGTCCTATCATCTCCGAAATGAGCACTCAGAAGCTGCTTCAAAGGAGTAGCAATGTGCGGAGGAGCACCTTCTTGCATGAATATTGTGCGATCACACATTGACGCTGCTGAAGTGCCAGATGAAAATGGTTACCCAAAAGTGCTTCATACCGCTTGCCAGTAAACGGTGCAGGTAACGGGAGCCGCACGAGGGATCTTCTCGAGGAAATACGGACCGACGATAAACGTTACCATTATTCCGCTCGACACAGTGACCTTTTCAGACAGAAGAGATAATGGCTGTAGTTGGAACAGATTCTCGGTCACCCATATTCTGCAATTTTGCGTATTTACAGAACCGTGCAAATGGAAGTGGGCTTCGTCAGACCACAGAATGTTCCATGCCCATCTGTTGTCCACTTCCTTCCAAGCAAGGAATCATAATGCAAAAGATTCACGTGCTTCTAGGTCAGCAGGTAGTAATTGCTGCACGTGAGTTATCTTGCACTTATAACAGCGCAAGATGTTCTGCGGGATTTCACGCACCGTGCTGATCGGCATATCCAGCATTCGGCCAACTCCCCGTGAACTGCTGATTCCAGCATTACTGTTAATCTGTTCTTGTAATGCTGTAGCCACATCTTCCACTGCGCAGCGGAAACTGGTTTTCTTCCTCTATTCCATTTCACGTCGATGAACCTGTCTGTTTAGCAATCATTTTTCGCAGACCATTTGTGATTATAGGATCCGATTTTATGGATTTTAATGTCCTAAACTTCCTGATAGTTGTAAGTGCACAGTCATAGTTCTTAGAAAAAAAGCTTCAAGAGCAGAGCGCTATCCTTCATAATCAGAGTCATGTCGAAGCATTCGAGCAAAGAGCTGGTGCTCTGCATTTATATGAGAGCTATGTCTGCAATGCGCATGGCACGTATCAGTAATTCGCATATCTCCAGACAATGTGAACCCCGATAGCGACATCTATCGGCACATTTTGGAACTATTTTTTTTCCTTTGCTAAACAAAATTCTATTCCTCACGATTGTTCTGCTAAAATATCAAGTCATTCTGACCAGTAGTTTTAAAATTATCGATTTTTGAAATCGTAACTTTAATTATAATCACCCTGTATATCTTAAACACTATAGCTATACAAAATTCATATTTTAGTGATTGGTCAAAACGGACAAACAGACAATTTTTTTTATTATTGGAAAGATTTCTTAAGACAAATAAATTATTGTTTATAATGAATTTCTTCATTTATTGTAAGAAAAAAAGTTTGTTCAAATTTTATTTTGATAAGCTAAAATATTTTGCATGAATTATGTCCAAATTAATAATTTTTAAAGCATGGCATTTGGCGTTTGTTTTCATCTGTATGGATTTATTTTTGCAGCGTTTTAATTCATTAGCTATGAATAATCTTCTTTATAATATTAAATCTTTTTTTTAATAATTATAAACCTCATAATATTAATCATGTACTCGATAATTATTTTCCCTGCTTTTAAAATATCTGAGCATTTCTAATTCCGATTTAAAGCTCGACAATAATTAATTCTTTTAAAAGTTTCCAAAAGTATTTGTGCAAGAGTTGAAATATTACTACTGAAATTAGGTTCCAAATATTCTAAAAATATTTTCTAATGAATAATCTACTGAACTCTTATTCTGACGTATATTTTCATAGGCCTGCACAGAAATCAATCTAGAAGGAAGTACATCAGGTACTGTGGATATGTTTCCAGTCTTGCCTTTCACTTCCCAAATGAGGGACGAGTACTGCTATAAGACTTACAAAGTTCTGCCTAGAAGAGACTATTTAGATGTGCAATACTGGGGAGCAGGTAGTTTTTTTTACTGTTTTTTAATATATAATACTAATGTATAAAAGCCCATTTCAGTAATTTAATAACGCTATTTTTTTTACAGATATATCTTCCTCATCAAATATAGTGTTCAGTAATGGAAATTTGGATCCATGGGCCCCTGGTGGTGTAAGAAACATAGTTTTGTAATTACTTTCGAGTATCGATTTAACGAAATTTTATCGTTTCATTTATTTCTTTAATTAGAACTTTATAAATTAAGTCATAAAACTAAGAAAAAAGGCAGACTGAATTTTGCTTATCCCTTTTTGATTCCCTTTATCCTTTTTATTCAAAAGACATGTCCTAAATTGTGAAAAAGTCTGTAATCCTGCTTTATGTAGGTTTCATATAAAAAAACAGGTTTCATAAAACTTTTCACACCTTTTTGAAAATAGAAACAGATTATCTGTAACATTCTCCAGAAAATTGTGACCCCTTTCGTATTGTCTCAAATGCTGTTAATTTTTCTTTTTCGGAAGATTTTTTATAACCTATTTATTATCATTTTCATCACTCACTGCACTGTCTATTATTTTTCGAAGCACGAGGAAGTCATACCCCCTAGGATTTCCAAATATCACTTGTATTTTACAGAATTGTCTTCTTAAATAGGAATAAATTCAATCTGTCACCAGTTAATAAACGCATACTTTCACGTATATTTTTTAATATGTTAATGTTTAGAAGTCGGCACAGTCTCTGTAAATTTCGACATGTATGATGAAAAAATCGTTTAAAACACTCTATAGGGTAGGCTATTGGACCTAGATTTACCAAATGTGACACATAGTTACTTCTTAAATAGTTGAGGCTCATTCAAAAAATATTTTTCAAGATTTTTAATTATATTTCAATAAATAATCAATACAAATTTCGAAATTATTAAATAAATTCCGAACAAATTATTGTTTGGAAACCATACTTACACTGTTTTGAAACAAGCAAAAAAAATAGCTTTTCAGTGACTCCAATTTTACTTTTGTAAATTATTTTTCACTAATTTGACTAAATTTTAAAAGTTAATTTTTCAAATTTAATAATATATTACAATAATATGTTCATTATTTTAGTAACTGTATTTATTCACATGCACATTACTACGATATAAAAAACATTTTATGTTTGCATTTTATCGCTACTATATAATGAAAAGCAAATTTTAAAAAATAAACAAAGATAAGTGAATTAAGCCTACATTATTGTCATGCTATGTTGTTTTGAATTATAATTCAATTCGTAATTTTTTTATTCACATTTCTGCATAAAAATGATGCTGATAGCTTTTAGATTTATTGCATTTTTTTATTTTCAGTGCTCCAATAGAGTGTTCAATTTAATATTCACTAACTTTAAAGCCATTCATTGATTTAAACCATATCATTTTCCCTTAGTGGAGGTCCTGTAGAACTTTCATGGAGAATTCATTAGAAAAAATATTTTTGATTTAATTTCTTTTACATTTAAAGAAATATTTGAAACAAAACTTCATCTTGACTTGAATCACTTCAATAAAATTTATCGAATGTTTATTTTAACTTATTGTTATTCTCTGAAAACAGGGACTCGTTTTACTGTTTTGAGAAGCAAAAAAAAAAAAAATTATACTATAAGATGACTTTTTTTGTCGAAAAATTAATCTATGATTTCTTGCGATTCAATATATATATATATATATTTTAACTATCAAAATGAAAAAAAACCCGTGAAAATGGTACAACAAGTAGAATGGTTCCTCAGCTGAAATATTCGAGTGCAAAGAATTAAATGTTCTTTATAGAATTCATTAGTATATTTTTGTATTTCTTTTTCTAATCTGAAGTTGTAAATTCTTCGTATGAAAATAGGATATCAGAATTTTTTTTCTGGTGCAAAAAGATAAAGATTTTTGTAAAGCCTGACTTAGAATAAGGTTATTTTTTTTAAATTTTGAATTCGAGTTACAATGTAATAAAATGATTTGATTACTATTTACACAAATAGTAGAAAACAAAGCAAAAATTAAAAAAAATCATTTCGAAAACCACTGATCGAAACAGATTATTTGTAACTCTTTGTAATTCGTCGTGAACAGGGTGTTTATTTGACACACCCGTAAAGTATTAGAACTTTTAAAAAAAGCCGGAAGCAAAAAGCTTCCTTCTTCAGAAAAGCAACAAGAAAGGCTGACGCCTGTCGGGCAATAATTTCGAAACACACCCTCTTCAATATTTAAACCAGGAAGACGTACCACAGCTCAAAATATTTCCTAGAGTGAAAAAAGGGTTTAAAATAATAACTAAGATACACACCTGCATACCATGGATTTGAATATGTTAAATTTCGTGTACTTTAATGAGAAGTTTCCGAGTTCATTCCTGCTGTGGGTCGGCAGGGAGTCAAATATTTTACTTCCCAAATATCACAGAAAACGTTTGTATTTTATATTTAAGATATTTAAAATATTTGTTTGCACATTTATGCCACCAAGACTTCAATAAAGAAATTAAAATTAAAAAATAAAAATAAACGAATCTGCTAAGTAATAATCGATTGCTACTACAAATATACACAGGAGAATTAAGATTATATATTTCGCATATCATTATATCATTACATCAAAAAATTATGCACATTTTTTTTTCTGCTGATCGCCAGAAATACTAATAATTTCACTGCAATAAAAGGTAAAATAATATTCCTGAATATGCTAGATCAAGCATTCCGTGGATAGAATATTGGTAAATATTCTTTTTTAGCATACTTCGGGACTTAAAACTAGATTACAAAAATGTCAGATAATCTTAATGATTTTCTTAATCACGCTTATGTATGTTTAAGCGATAGACTAAAAATATTCGGAATTCAATTTTATTGAATTTGGAATATTTAGTATTAAAAATAAAACAAATTTATTGTGTTTTGTCCCTACTTTATAAATAAATATAGTCACTATTCATCTATGAAACCACAATTTTTAATTCAAATATACGTGCGATTTTAAAATATGGTCTATTATTTAAAATTAGCTACATATTTTTTTCTTTCTGTGCAATCATTTTCTCTAAATAGCCAGTGGCAATTTCCAAGAGTCTTAGTGAGATATAAAGGTAATTTTATTGAATTCCGACTTTTTAATAACTAAGCACATATAAAGAAATGGTATAATATATTGTAATTATGACCAATTTTTACATAAATTATTTTCTAGAAATAATTTTTTTCCATAGTTTTTTTAATCAAAAGTCATCATCATCAATGTCAAAAGATTACAGCATCATAAATTAATATACTTTTACTATTTTAAAAATAAAAATATTGATGCTTTGATGTTAAAATTAAGTAGAAATATGTTTAATTTAAATAAATTTTCATTCTGAATTTCGAAATAGCATGCAAGAAAATAGATTCTTATTTCTTTCAAAAATAGAATTAATTTTCAAATGCTTGAATAATAATGTTAGCTAAAACAATCCAATGAGCTAAAACATCAATTTTTTTAAAAAAATATACGAAGTTTTGTTCGTGAATCATTATTTTTGAAACAAACCTATTAGAGTTGTAAATTATTAATATAGTTTTGAATCTATTTAGAATACATATTGAATTACATCCAAGATAAAATTATGTTAATGGTTCTTTGTTGCTGAAAAATCATATTTCGTAGTTGATGGAATTAATTGATTACAACAGAGTCGATTCTTAGTCACATTATGAACATTAAGTGTGACGGCCCAATTTAATTTTGGAATCCACTGTTCATTTTACAAGAGATAATAGGGCGTGATGCTATAGTTCAGCGCAACGCATGTAGTCAAGAAATATATAATTGTTGATTATGACATCGAATGTACTAATTTCATTTCATTTTGCCAACAATTACATGCATTGCAGGGATAGGGCCTATTTTAGAATCCCTCAGGGTCAAATATCATTGTTACCGTTTGATTGTTTAAGAGACATCTCTCGTTTCGTCCTCGTCATTTTATAATTTTGAAAAATGTGATTTTCATTTCAAGTATCAAATAAATTCTTCTGCTGATAAATAATACAAATAAACAACATCAAATATGAAATTTAACATCAAATATTATCATGAAATGTTGCTATATTTTTATAAATACTTACTTAAATCAATTTAACTTTTTACAAAAAGAAATCTCATACTGAAAAGTTCTTTATTATCATAGTAACGAACAGATCATATTATTAATAACTAAAAAATTCGCACTATTAATTTTTACTGATATAAATCAAGGGTTAAGCTTAACAATAGAGTAAATTCAATGAAAGTTAAGTTATAGTTGCAATTCTTTCTTATTTCAGATCTTGAAGAACATCTCTGATTCTCTGGTTGCAGTTATAGTAGATGGTGGTGCACATCACCTCGATCTCAGGTATGAACATGTTTCCTCAATACAATGAAATGAAATAAAATTATTCATACAGTCTCCCAATTTTTGATTAAAAGTAACTGTGATGATCATAAGCACAGCCACATTTTCATCTTTATCAGACAGCAATTGTAGGTATATATACTCTTGAATGTATTGAATATGTGCCGATTTTCCATTTTATATCAAGATAACATTTTTATTGCTCATGTCGATGTTCTATAGAAGAAATCGTTTAGAGTATATGGACTAAATATGCCAATTTCAAATAGTGTTCGCTAGTATTTCTCTGCTATGTGTCTTCTGTTCTGTACAGTACTTTGACCAAAGTTCTAAGCATATAATTACAATCTCCCATTACTTCTCATATATTCAATTCAGAAATTTGTGCTTGAAAGATTGCTTTTGTTTGCCTTTCTTTTAAAGCGAATCTTATAACAGAAAGAATGACAAATAATGAGGCATACAGGCTAAAAGCACATTACGATAATCTCATAAAATTAAAAAATGTGCCCTTTTTGACAGATTGTTATCCATTTAAGAATATATTAGATATGATTGTAACAGATTAACTAACGAAAATCGAAGTAAAAATTCTCATGCACATTGGCAAAGTGCTGAATAAATAAATAAATAAAATTATTATTTGTAGTAAACCTTAGACGCAAATATCCAAAGTCTCGTTTCCTTACAATGGGATCTTCTTTATTTATAATGTTCACTAACACAAATCAACACTCTTCACTAAAATCGGAGTAATTAAATGATTATCTATCAACAGATAAAAATGCAGTATCATACAAAATAAAAAGTAAGTTGGAAGAAAATATTAGCTGTAACCGCCAATGAATCAGTATAAATATAAAATTATAAAAATTGCAAACCTCAGTTTATTGACTTTTGCTACAACCCAGCATAAAAAAAATGTAAAATTTGTGATCCAATAGCTCATTTTTATTGATGCTTAGGGTTATCCGCACATTAATAATTCAATCCATTTAAACTTTAAAAACCCTTACTTAATCTGCTTCACGTAAAAACAGAAATTGGTATTTGCACATTCGATAATGATTCAGACCAAATGATATATTTTTAACTCTACCGAGCATGACAGATTTCGCTGATATATTCTACAATAAATAAATAAATAAAATTGAAAAAATCTAATATTTATTATTTAAATGCGTGAAAACTTTTTAAATATCCACATTTATTTCTTAAATTCTGCTATATTGTTTTACTTTACAATATTGATTTTATTAATATAAAAGTAGGAGATTAAAAATATTTCACACGCTCAGCTATTTTAAAACTTTTTTTACAGAGCATACTTAGTAAATAGTGACATTTCCATATTAAAAACATCTCTGAACATTATTTGAATGTTATAATTTTATTACCAAAATTTCACTTTTTTTTAAAATTTTTGATAAATTAATACTTTAAGTTCATCCTTGTTAAAATTATCGGTATTTTTCCGATATATTTCAACAAGAAAGCAAGTTTCTTGTTTCATTTCATCGGGGGGGGGGGTGTATTTAGCTTTTATTTATAGACAAGCAACTGTGCATTGACTCAATATAAGTATTGATAGTTCAGAGTGAAATAATAAAAAAAATTAATTTTATAATAAATGCAATCATTTCTAAAATTTCACTTGATTTTTGTTTTATTTCAGGGAGGATAATCCAAATGACCCACCTTCCGTCAGAACTGCTAGGGATTTCGAATTGGCAAATATTGGCAAATGGTTGCAAAGCTATTATGAGAATTTATATCAATAGATTGCTCTGAAGTAGCAGCGAATCAATCTCCTTCAATGAATTCTAGAACAAATATTTGATGTTTATCTACATATATACAATCATTTGAAACATTCTATGGTTTTTGATGTATGTTTTTAATAAAACTTATTAATTTTTAACGAAAGGCCTTTTTACTTGCATATTTTGTCACAAGCCATTTTTCATTTAAATTTATGATCACCTTTGTTTTAGAATCAGGGGCATATAAAAATGAAATAAATTCCATAATCTACCATTCCTGAATATTCTTGTTACTTTTCATGATCCAATATTGCCTACAAAAGACTTGTTTTACCTATACAAAATACAGAAAGTAAATGTATTACAGTCATCACGAAATAAGAACTCAAGCTTCTGATGAATATCAATGCTTTAAAAATTCTTCAAACTCGAAAAAAAAAAACATTTTTATAATTATGTCTATCTATCGGTGAAAAAGATCATTCAAAAGCGGAAATATAGATTAATGGAATTTATTATGTTGTCTCTATACCAAAATTACAGATTTGTATCCGATTTTGCATAAAATCATTCAGCAGAAAATTCTATTTGTCCATATGTGTGCTTGTGAACACGATAATTTAAAAATGCATTGTTCTGGATGGCTGAGATTTAGATTTGACTTCATAGCTGGTTTAATCTACACTAAAATTTGGATGAAATCAATCAGAAAGGTGATTATCTGAATAATTATATAATAATCATAACACAAAAAAACTGTACTAGCAGGATGAATTTCCGCATGTAATTAGCACACCAAAATGTAAGACATGTATGAAATTTTTGATAGAATCCAAGAAAGATTATTCTTTTTATATGTGCGTGTGTGATCGTAATAATCAAAAAGTATAACAGAACTCAACAAACGCAAAATTATTGTCAAATTTTGGACCTCATCGATGAGTGTAAAGATGTCCAAAACTGCATATTGGATTCTGTTCATTGTACAAGATGCAAGGCACAAAATATTCCATATTAGAAATTATACGAGAATATTACGAAGAAAATACTTTGGCTGGTTGCATGAGAAATTGAATACCGGCTGAGAAGCAGCATATTTTCCATGTTAATTAGGTGATGTATTATCTAATTTGAATTTTGATTTAAAACTTACGGTGACTGCTTGGTATCATTTGAGTTTCCAGATGTGTAAAACTTGATTAAAGAGAGTAAGAAGTTTCTCTGTTTCTTGAAGTTTATTTCTGCATTTACTAGGAAAAGAAATAGTGATATTTTTTTCAACTTTTTCAAATCCAGCATTAGATTCAATATCCGTCATGAAATTTGTTTTAGAACTAATACATCATTTTGATATTCATTAAATGAGAATACTATTACAGAATATTATAGCCAGATATAATCTTGCAGAATATAAAACAGCGTGAAAATTGCTAGTTTAAATGTGCAAACGAGGAAAAAGTTATTTACTACTTGACACACCCGATTATTCTAGGGGTAAAATATTTTCATGTATTTTTCAATGGTCATTCCCAAGCATATCAATGCTCTCTTATGATGAATGAATGATTATGAAACAGATCTTATGATGAATAAGTGTTAATAGCCAACGACCATTAACTCTCTGACTGCGTAATTTTTAAAAATTATTATTAATCATTATTTAGATGCGATAATTGCAAATGAGTTCAAATATTTTTCAAACAAAGAGAATTGATACTATATGCTACACAATGATAATATGCTATAATAAAAATCTGTAATTCTAAAAAATAACCACACTAAGCTGCGAAAACCGCGGGATGCAATAGAAAATAGACTGACTGCCAACCCATGGAAATCGCGGGATAAGCATTTGGAAGGTTAAAACTGAAAACTAATAAATTAAGTAATAGCATGCAGTGAAAGAATTCTCCACCATTAATACTAAATTTAATTACAGATGTCTTTTAAATAAGCATTAATAAAAGGGAAATAAGTAATAATAGATAAAAAAAAGAGGCATCTTTTTACGCTTATAAAAGAAAGATTAAAAAGTAGACTTAACATTCAGTTTTATTTTGAATAAATAGTTGTAATGTTTATTAATGGCATCTGAATGTATCGTTAATTTTTACAAAAGAATTTCATTTCACCTAAACTAAAGATCCCATCACAAAGTTGTCACTTAAACAAAGATCTCTTTTCACAGGAGCATTGAAAGATTTTATCGCTTTGACAGCAGTGATCACCTCTTAAACCAGGATATTAGCCCAACTTATCCATCTGACCTTCTGTTGAAGAGTCACTGAAATTCATGAGTTAGACGAGTTTACCTCTGCTTTGAATGGTTTTGATTAGTAGGTTCAAGATTTTTCCTTAATTGATTATTTGTCAAAAAGATTGATGGCTCAAATCCTCATGGCACGCATTAAATGTTCCGAATAGGTACAATTTGTCTATGCAATGGTTGTGCAATCTGAGTGTGAGCATTGGAGGTTTAAACTTTCGAGCGTATCCTAATTTATTTAAAAGAATCTCAGGAATAATTTATTTTAATGTGTCTGCTATTTATAAAACAAAGTATTTGCTTCCGTAAGAATCTTGTATATAATGATAATGCCAGTTTTCCACTCGAGTTCCGATTTTTAATGCATCATTTATAACATGAATTTGAGAATAATGAATTGAAAGCCTTGTAGATAAATATTTCTTATAAATAAAATTATTATTTTATGTGCAAATTAAAATGTTCTCAAGCTTCAGTAGTAAGTATTTTTTTCCTTCAAATTGCAGCAGCCTGCCTTCAATGATTTCTTCTTCAAATCAAAATGACACTGAATTTCTGTTACATGATTGGATAACGATTCTAAACTTATTGAAATTACCTTTTGAAATTTAAAAAACTATTAATCTTACTTGAAATTTAATTTCAATGCTTACTATTTTTTTCTTTATTTAGTTACTAGTATGCAGTCCACCTAAACTTAATAATTTTTGCGTTATTCGAATTTTTTTTAATGAAACTAAAGATTCAAAAATTTTATTAAACCTTTTTACTCTCTCTCTTATATAAAGTATGTTAAGGAAAAAAACTGTAATCTTTTTAAAAATTTCGTTTGCAAATCAAAGGTATTGAAATCCTTAAAAAAATTCGATTGCAAAAGAAAGGTATTGTAATCTTAAAAAAAAAAATCGATTTCGAAATTTTCATAAATTTGCACGTTTTGGACCTTCCTTCGCGACATAATAGCACGATATGGAATAAGCTAGATAACTGAAATTTCTTACAACCTTTCGACTAAATATATAGATCTATATTAAAGTTTGCTCGAAATTTTAGTAGTGCAAATGAACATAATTATTTAAAAACGCCACATGTTAGAGAGATAAAATTTGCATATGTTATTTTTTTTCACTAGAATTATGGATCTGTAGCACATTTTGGACTTAATACATCAATGGGTTATCTAAACATTCGGCATCTGTCTATTCTGCATGAACACACAATAAAAAAAACTAGATACAAAATTTTTAGTAAATGGTCTTTACAATTAAAATCATACATTGGACTCAAATTCTTAACGCAGCAGTTCAAAAGGGATAATTTCAAAATGTTTCATAGATTTTCTTCGCTATTGCATGTTTTTGATTCAAAGCTCTGGAGTTAAATGCATTAACTAACAGATTATTTACAAATCCTAGAATGTCGAGTCAATTCAATCCTACTAATTAATATACAGTTATGAGCACTGGAATACAAAGACATTCACTGATGACCGCATATGAACGGCAGATGGCGAGTTTGACCAGTGGTATTGAGACAGAAAGGGCAGGGGTTATAAGAAATATGTGGAAACGCTAGCGCCGGATTTAGTCGGGGGAAACAAATATTTGGGAGTTCATTCCTCTTTCAAACGAACTCATACGGTGAGTGCGGCAATAATTGGTTTTTGGAGTTACTGATGCTTGTTAGGTCCCTGAGTTTAATATATTTATTGGACAACCTTGATGAACACAAGTATTTTCAAATTTTAGAAAATATGCAAATGCCTTTAAAAATAAGAGTGATGTCGAAATGTAAATAAAAATAATAGGGTTGCCGCAAATGCCTGTAAGACTTACAAAAAAAGCATTAATATTTGCAATACTCTGAAACAATGATTACTGTCCTATTTTTACAATTAAAAATATTGTTAACAGATATACTTATATTTTAAATATTTAAGCAATTTTTAATTTGATGTAAATAAAGTGCTGTTTGTATAGATAGAATTAGATGACTTGTTTTAACTTGTACTAGAAGTTTTTTTAATTTTTAAATTTAAGTAAATAAATTTATTTGAATGTTATAAACTATATTTGGGAAGAATTTAATGGATAATTTTTTTTCCGTTGATTCTTTATTGACTATACATTTATTAGGGTTCGTGTGAAATATAAAAAAAATCGTATTTTCAAATGTATAATTATGTTTTCTCTCTGAGTATTACCATCTAAATACTTATAATAAAGCTCAATGTGTGTGTGTGTGTGTGTGTGTGTGTGTGTGTGTGGTGGTGGTGCTCTACAGGTCGGACCGTTAACCTACAGCTACCAAATTTGGCACAAGTCTACCTTGGAGGTCGAGAATATGCACCTCGAAGCGATTTTTTTTTTAAATTTTTAATTAGAATTTTAATTAATTAAAAATTAAGCGAAATTTTGACGTGTTTCCGTTATAACTTCCGAAAATATTACAGTATACAAAATTGATTTTTACATCATATTGAAGAACAAAAAATTATACTTTCAATGATGCTAATGTTTAAACCAACAAAATTAATTTCTATTTTTAATGAATTTTTTAACAAATAATTTAATCATATTTTTCAACAATTTATTTCGTATAAAATAAAATTAAAATCTAAGCTGCAAATGCACGTTTCAAGTCAACGAGAAAAAAAATAACTTTTATCAACTCGTTGCCATCACATTGACAAAAGCTCAAATTAAAAAATAAGTTGACTATTAAAGCAAATTAAGCATATAAAAGTGTAATCTTCAGCACTTGTCTGTATGAAATGAAATAAGCGAGCATTGATACTGAACCGGCGAACCGGCTGGTCACCAAAAGCGGCTAGTATTCAATAAATTTGTCATTGAAATTTTCGATGAATGCATTTACTTGTCGCCCAGCTTCTCAAATTTCGATAACTGCCAATATTTTAATAAACTCTTTTCGTTATTTTTTTTTTTACGATTTAGCGTTATATATTCAAATCACTATTTATCAACATTTGCTGTATAATAATTTTAAATTGGAATTGCTTTTTCCCATAATCAATTTCATTTCTTCCGTTAGTTTCATTTGCAGTTAAAAGCAAATAATAATGTAATTTTATAATAGTCTGCTGTTTATACATTATTATTGCTTTTTAAACTGGATATAGATTTCAATATGGACTTTTAAAAACTATTTTTCCTAGGAATATTTCTTTTTCCTAGGAAAAATATTTTTCGTCCTGTTTTAACTTTAAAATTTCATATATTTCATGTTAAAAACTATTTTAAATCATTACGATTATTACATAATCGCTACATTAATTCAATACTTTTGTGTAATGTTTAAATCATTACATGAGAAAAAAAGAATTTTTTTCATCTTTAATTAATAAATCTTAAAATTTAAATTGAATGAGTTGCCAAACTTGGAAGATAATTATTTTACAAATTGAAAGAAAAAAGCCTTTTGACACATTAATCCAAATGGACGGACAAATTAAAAAATAAAGAAATTATGTCATTCATTTCAGATAACATTCTATTCTTATACTATCTAAATTAGCAAACTCATCACTTAGTTTAAAGATAAAAGACAATACGACCTCTGCTCTTATAAAAAGACTTGCATACCCTATAGCCTCAGGGAAGCATGAAAAAAGTCCACCACCCGAAAAAAAAGTACTAAACGTCATCACTACTATTCTCGTGAGTTTTCTTCAGTATATCATAGAAACCGCGAGCAACTATTAAAATTCCAACATGCCACTATATCTTTAACAGGTTGCTCTAATTTTTTCCCACTGGGGATCTTAGACCAGTTTCCTCACCAGTCGTAGCCAGTCGCCTTGCATAATTGTGTGGGCCAGGAGCGATTTCATCTTCTGGTTTGTGAGATCCTGAGAAACGACATACTGATACCTGGGTTATTGGTACGGCAAGTCGTCTTCTTACCCGGTGAGTATGTTATCAGTTAATTTTTCTCTGTAACTGGGTGTTTAGTGAATGAGTTGGTAGTCACAAAGTAGATAGATTGCACGTGGTTGTCACATTTGGAGGATTGTGTGGGATTAGTTTGGGTTTAATCGCTTTTTGCATGGAAAGGATATATCTCTTTTTTTAATATATATATATACTCTTAGTTTGCTTTCCCTTTTTATTGACTTTCTTACTGAAATCAATCAAGCGGATCTTTGTTTATAAACAAGTAAAGATGCGGTTTTATCAGTAAATATGTCGCTTGCTTAAAGTCGGAAAATTTCCAAGAAATGTCAAGAATGATGATAAGTCTTTTCATCTATTTTTTTTTTAGTATGATGAATATTTTCTGATTCATAAAGGTATTTTATTATAAAAATATTTTAATTTATTGAATAAATAAACTGTGCATAAGTGAACATAATTTTTTTAACGCTTGGTAATTAATTTCTTTATGCAAAAATCTATATCCAAAAGAAATAGGAAAGTGCCTTTAAAAATTGTACAAAGCTTTTTGAGACATTTTAAACCTTAAAATAATATATGATATATGTGAGTAAAGTGGAATCGAATAAATAAAATACCATAACACCAATTTCTATTAACCCCTTGCACTCAGATGGTGACTCTCACTCACCATTCAAAACGGTGCATCATTTTGACTTTTATTTGTTTATTTTTTTAATTTTAATTGTTAAAAATATCTAAAAATGGTAAAACGACGTGGAAAATAATTCGAGAAAATATAAATAAAAAAATATTATATATATTTATTTTTCGGAGCTATGGACAAGTCCTTTTCTTAAGTGAATAAATAGCATCGAATTACTTTTCTGAGTGCAAAGGGTTAAATAGTCAGAGTATATTATATTATTTAGCATATTTCACAGCATATATTCGTAGTATATTATATAGTATGTTTCAATTTCTTTACTTTAAAACATAAAAAAAACCTGAGCAACAAATTTTAAAATGAACTTCTTTCTCAAGTATAGTTTTAGATTATTAAAAATTGAATCCTATTTTGCCTTTGATTCAAAGCATATTATTCTCTCTTATATTCGGAAAACACAAAACACTTGTTGAAAATATTGATATTAAATGATTTTTCATTGAATATCTCCTAAAATTTCTCCCTGTATATTATATATAAAAAAAGAAATCGCTCTTATTTTAAAAATTCAGTTCTTCTTAATAATTTTGAACTAAGCATGCACACCCTCATCTCTTTTATTGGCGTTAAAAAGAAGAAATTATAAATATTTTTTTTATTTGTCAATTCATATTAGAAAAGTATGAATCTTCCTTGAATTCTGTAATTATTATCTTACTTTTTTGATTTCATTATTTTAATTTTATACAAATTGATTCTAGAAATATTGCAATTCAGAAATGAGTATAGATTATTTAAACAAAAAATTTAATGGAATATTATTCTTCATAAGCAAAAATTCTTACAGACACTCTGATTGTCATCCTTCATTAGAATTATATTTTAATTTCAAAATTTACAAAAAAGGTAATCTATCAAGAATAAAAACACAGGTTTAAGAATAAATAGCACATTAAAGAAATTGCCTAGAAACGAAATATTCTTTCAAACGCTCATGAGAATAATATTTAAAGCTTCGAATTTACCAATAATTAAACATAAAAGATTAAGAAAAATAAACAAAGCATAAACATAAAAGATTAAAAATAAATAACGAAAATAAACGAATAATATCTAAATAAAAAATATAATAATAAATAAGTTAATTTAAAAATGACGAAACTTTACACTTTAATATTATAAGATTTAAATCATTTAAAATTTGAAAAAAGTGAGAAATATTGTTGAATACATTTTGGAATTTACGTTTTAAACTTTAAATAAATATCAAAAATAAATTTCCTAAATACTGAGTGGAAAATTCATTTGATACTTTATTGTCCTTTAAAATACAATAACCTTCCTTCAATATACAATCGTAGATCATTTTTAGTCAATTGAAATTTTTTACATTAGTTGTAATGAAAATCATCTTTAATCAATCAAAACCAGATCTGCGAAATCAAATATATTGCTAAATATAATTAGAAATAAAATCCATAAAATGGCGAAGAATTTATGGAATGATTGATAGCAATATTAAGTCTTCGTCCAAGTGTTAATTACAATTAAAAAACCTTTTATGAAAATAAATCACATTAAAGTTACCAACTAACCATTATTTTTATAATGTATGTAGTAAGCCAAATCGAATTGAAGCACTGTAAAGAACTGTTTTCGCTTACAGTAATTCAAATTAAACAAATAAAAACATGCGAATATCACATACTGCATATGCGTTGATATTACATTTTGTGAAAAGAAAAGCGATGTTTAAATTTCACATATTTTGAAAAAAAGAAAAAATGTACTATTCTGTGAATTTTGGCTTTTATAACACAAAAGATATACAAAGATAACATAAAACAAATTTTTCATAAAAGAAAATTTTTTTAAGTATCCACTTAATAGTCCAGAACTACCAAACTATGGATTATAGAAATTTAAAGGTAATTTCATAAGCCTAAATTATATCGTATTCTAAGTGTGAAATTTTTCTAAAATACAATGAGTTTTATAATTATAAGTTTTTTTATAAATTAATGTATCAAATAACACACAATTTATTTTTAAAAAATGTGTAATAAATTAAAAAATTTTGAAAAATAACTTAATATATTATAAATTCAATGAGTTATAGTATTAATGACACTAAAGAAAATGAATAATTCTAAATAAATATAAAAATATATATTTAATAAATAAATCAAAGTTTAAGAACTTTTTAAAAAGCACAAACATTTTTAAGTTCTAACTCGGGAATTGATTTAAGTAGAAGATATAAAGCAAATAAATAAATAAACAACTTTTCAATCAATGAAATGAATTTCCTAACATTATGAGTATTTGTTCTTTTCAAACGATGAATTGCTTCGAATCCATACTTTTTCCTTTTTTTGCTCTTATAAAAAAAAAGAATAAAATGTAACTCAAAAATTTAATATTTTCAATATATCTGCTTACACACCAAATCTTTTATAAAATAATAAACGTTATAGCATATTTGACGAATAATAAATAAAAGAATATTATGTCTCACGGCAAGCAGTTCATATTCTTTTACTCACAATCTTGTAAATCAATTTATATTTAAAAAAAATTTTAAAATGTAAAAAAATTATCCTATTTTATAAAATAGTCATCATATTATTTACATTTTTTTAATGATTAGAAACTTAAAGACTGCGAAACTTAAACTAATGTAAGACACTATCTTTTCTACTCGACAGTGCAAATCTTTAAAGTAATGCAGAGAATATAACTCCTTTCTTTCATCCAGCTCTTCTACGAAATAAGTACTCAAAAATAATAAAGCAAAGAACTTATTTATCATTTAGTATTAAACTAAAATGGAGAATAAACTGTATTACAAATTAAATAAACATGTATCGATTTCGAGGGCAATAAATAAATATACCATAAAAATATATATCATATAAAAATACAAAATGTAAGTGTACATGTTTCTTGAATATTTTAAAAACGGCGCTTCTAAACACTTACGTTTTTCTTACCTATATTATATTATTTTAGTTATTTATAATTTATAAAATACTGCCTTATTAAATGTTTGAATAAATCATTTTACAATTTTGATATTTTCAAAAAGATTGATTGATTTTACTAATTTGAAAGACAATTAAATTTTGTTCTCAATTTCAGCATTGAATCCTTTATTTTAATTTTATCCAATAAGAATTTTAAGGAAAACAACAACTTGTTTTCAATTATCCATTAAAATAATAAATTATTTTATTACTAAATTCACTTCAAAACTGATTGAAAAATTTTAAAATAATGACATGTACATATTTTGAATTAATTTATTAAAAATTGCCCCGCGTTTTTTTATTGCTATTATATTTAATCTAAGCACAATTTTGCATCAATGTAGTACAATGCATTTTTGCTATTTTACCGGATTTACAATGCGAATTTTATTCTTATTTATTACATTCCACATTTTGACTTCGAATTTCTTTTTATTCAATTAACTTTATCGAATTATTTACTCCTGACTGTTTCTAGCTCCCCATTAACCAGTTTATATTACTTTTTTTATGTTTGCATGTGTAATCCACTTCGTTATTTCAACTTGACCGAGTTTTCAAACTTACATCCAGTTTATATCATTTTAGAATCAAATAAAAATAATTCTTTCAGAACACGCCATTTTTTTCAAATGAAGTTTCTTCAAACAAAAATATATAAAAAGAGAATTCTAATAAAATATCAATTTAAACGCTTTTTCATTGACATAACATTAATAAGTATTCAGTCAGCATCGCTATAGTCACGTTTATTTCTTCTGAAAAGCCAGTTCATTGAATAACAGATTTATTAACATTCACGATTCTTCATTTTTGTTAGCTTTTATTTATTTTTCGAAAATCCATTATCATATTCTCTATCGCTAATCGTAACGTGCCATTGAATTTTTTTAAAAGAATGAAGTACTCTGTTGTAGCTTTAATTGATTGTGGAAGAATAAAAGCAAATGAATTTATTACAGGACTTCTTTTTTGTTTATTCAGATGGAAGTATATTACAGCTGCATCTGAAGAAACGTTTGATTCGTTAAATGTCGTTTGTTTTTATTAGTGCACTGATTTTTATTTTGCTTACAAAAATAAGAAAAAAAAATCGTTCAGTTGTTTTCAAACATAGAAAAAAAAGAGAGAGAGAATCACGATGTTTTTCCGTTACCGTTTCTTTTTGTACGGATCTAATAATAATTTTCAGAATTGAAATTAATAATAGTAAAATAAATCATTCCGAAACTTATTTAGAAGTCAAATAATTTTATGCAATTATGAAATCAGATCTTTTAAAAGATGCATCTCATTTATCGTGTAATATGTGTGCAATTTGTAACTTATTCTTCAAACCATTTCAACATGGAACAAAATAGTTATTTCAAAATTTTCAATTTCATAAAAAAAACGAATAATTATTGGAAAAACTTTTAAAAAGAAAATAAAATAAAAAGGACGAAATTATTTTTTAAGAAAATATTCTTAGTTACTATAATCTGAACAAGAAAATTAATATTTTAGATGTGTGTGTTAAATAAGCGAGTGATTGCAATAACAGTGTATTTACAAATTATTTAAAGTAATAACTTTATGCCATTAACATACGTTTACACATTGATTGATAAATTTTTCCCGTTTTATAAAAAATTGTAAAGCACTTAAAAAGTTTATTAAAAAAATTAATTGTTAACAGAAATTCCAAAGGTTAAAACAAAAATTGCAAAAGCGAAAGCATACGGAGAAATATTCTAAGTGAATTAGAACTGTAATCACATTTATAATATATTGCATAATGAATGTTTCAGTTTTTTTTTTGTTTGATTTTTTTCTTATTACTTATATTCACCATGACTTTATATTTTCCTATTGTTTTTCATGCCTGACACTTCTACGATTTTTTGATAGGTAGATTTTAATACAAAAAATGATTATGATAATGATAAAACATTTTAAAATATATCTTTATATTTATTATTTCTTAGATTTTAATCTTTAATACATTCATCAAACAATAATCTAAAAAATATTATTCTTTAAAAAAAATCCTATTTTTATTCGGAATCAAAAGCCGGACATCGTAGGTTTGCAAGTTCCTACAGAAACCAGCTTATCATATCATGCAGTTTTTTTGAAATTCTCATCAATAATCCAAAAAAAATTATATAAAATTTCATATTGTAGAAAATTATCTTCTATTAGTATTCTTCAATTCTAGGAATAAATATTTTAATTCTTACTTTATATGTTAATTTAATATTGAGTTAGATTATTAAACACCTTAGCTTTCATTGATAAGTGTTTGTTCTTTTCTCGGAATAAATATTTTTACTCTTATAATTTCAATCTTAATTTTTTACCTCAATCAAAACGATTTTTATCAAAAACATGTGTGTTCAAATAAAGCTGTAAAAGCACGAAATTTTGACAGAATTACTGAAAGTTAATTGACATTTCGATTAAGAATTGGAGTTTAGACACATGCACCCACATATTCTCAGACACACACAATTTCTTAATGATATTACTTGATTTTCAATTAGAATAATCTAGATTTTTTTATACTAATAAAAGTGTATTTAAAAGCTTTTTTATTTTTATAATTTTTTTCAGTTGTTAATATATTTTATAATTTCTAAATATTATGAAAAATTCAAATTTCTCTATTTTAAAATCCATGAAAAATAAGCGATCTTTATTATAATTTTCTTTGCCAAAAATAAATTGTATTTATTTATTCCCATATAGTTATTTTGAAATGATATAAAATGTATATTTCTGATGTTATATGAATTAGTATTATTTATTTATTATATTATTTAAAAACGAATACAGCATCGAATTGAAGTTTTTAAATGAAAAAAAGTTATATTTTATGTATTAATTATAAAATCTTTTCAGTGTTTCTTTTTCAAAAATATATCTAAAATAGGGATTACAAGAATATGTAATTTTATAATTGTTCAAGTTATCATAAGTATCAAACATTCGAAATGCTGTACATTAATATATTTTATAACTTCATGTAACTTACAGTTCGATAAAAAGAAAAGGAGGATATTACAACGTCTTCGAAAAAGAATATTTAAACATGTTCATAATAAAAATTTTTAACTTATAATAAACTGGAATTCACTATTTTAAATAATTGAACAGAGATAATGCACAGAAAAATGATGTTTCACAAATCCATAAAATCTCTAGATCTTAAATCAGAATGATGCAATAAAGTTGTTTTAAGATCAAATTAAGTTCTTTCAAGAATTCTTTAATTAGCTGATATCTTAGTATTTTAAAGGATTTTGAGTTTTATATTCTGCAATTGGAAAATAAATCTAATTTTCAGTTTCTTAAAATATTTTAGTGATTTTCATGCTGAAACTGAAAATGAATGCAGTTTTCAGTATTATTACCGCCAATTTTTTCGAAATTTTTATTAAATAATACACTGAGGATTACAAAAGATAAATACAAAAACTTTTGAACTCAAGTTTAATTTTTGCATTTCAATTAAGCTTCAATAATTGCTAAATATTTTTCATTTTACAATGTACAACCATATTGCTAAATAATAACATTTTTAAACAACTTTTCCAGTTTAACTATCATGCCCGGAGGTTAAGAACCTTGAGTTCAAACACTCCACACACTCTTCCATAAATTGCCATTAAGCTCCATTGGTGTTTAGTACTAACTGACTATGGCTATGGAACTATTTTTTTTCTCTCTCTTTCACTCTTCTAGGACATTTTTGTGTCGATGCATCATCATTGGCATCAATAATTGGCAATTGTGTCAATGCATCATGATTGAGCATTCAATAGACTGCTGTTACTCCATCATAATACTCACATTCCTTCTTTTTTAGTAATGGCTATCCATCATCTTTACAGCTTGATGAAGTTTCTGCGCTTCTCCTCCATCAAATATATCTAAATTTTCATTAAAATGCATGAAAAAAGGCAAAATCGAACTTCTAGACTCCTCGAGTAACCTTTCACATTGAATACTGCTAATAATCATTTTAAAGTGTTTTTAAAATTCAAATTCTTAGTATTTCATAAAATCATGTTCATTACCTCCATAAATGAGCTATCAACTTTCCTTTTCAGTTTCATTCATAAAATCTGTAAATGAAATATAAAGCTACCTTATGCCATGTCTCACAAATGTTCCTTTTCTAATTTGGTCTCAAGTAATATGAAAACTTCGAATAAGGATATTTGAAGCTTTCTTCGATTTTTTTTAATAAAGAACAAACTATTTCAAAAAATTTTAAAAGTTATATTATTATAACCTTATGTTTTAAACAGAACCGTTTTCTGAGTAACCAAACCTTTATTATGTGAAAGCATTATGTTGTTTTCGTTTGGAATTTTTGAAGTCTTAAAATGAATAGAAAGGAAAATAAACAGTATGATTTGTTGGAACTCATAAATTGGAGGAATTTTTGTCTGGTCAGACCATAAATATGAGAAAATCTTCCAAATCACGAACGTTTCAGATCAATTTCTGAATCAAAACCATCTAACAGTTTTATTAAATATATCTTTGAAGAATGATTGTAGTGCGAAGTTCAATACCTCTTTTCGAAATGATTTTGATGTTTCAGTTTATCAATGCATTTTATGGAAGGAACGATGACTTAAACATTCAATTTTTGTTTTCAAGTTTCACATTGTCAAATAAAAGTGTTCACTCACGATAATTTGAAATTTGCTACAGCAGATTTCATTTTTTTTATTATAATTCTCTTTCCAGAGTACGAATCTAGAATCAAAAGATTTGTAATCTGGCTTCGTCTGTTGGGATGGCCAGGTTCAACTACTGATAAGAAAAGAAAGCATTGCATCTTCGAATAGCTTTATTATTGTGCTGAAAGTATCGATAAAATTTAGATATTTCTATAAACCAATTAATTGTGATCATCGTTTCTTTATTATGTGCGGAATAAGATATAAATCTTTATAACTATTCTCAAAACGTATTTGATGTCCTGCGGAAATCGAGGCAAATTTATTGATATAACGTATCAAGATTGTCTCTAGGTTAATTTTTGTAGGATTTCTAAGAAACCGCCATTCACAGGAATTTTCTTTGTTTCCGAAATATCCAGAAGTTCGATGCACCAAAATAGTAAATAAAAAGAAAAGAAAGGAAAAATGGAGGGAATATCTCTCTCTCTGAATGATTGTATCAGGAAAATGAATCCATTTGAATAAAAAAAGTAATTGTAAGAAACATAAAAATCCCAAGCAATTCTGGCAACGACAAATTTTCAACAGAAAGGCTTAAAATCTTATGTCTGTATTTAAAAAAAAATCAGATGTGGTGTTATTTAAAAAAAAATTGCGCTTTCACCGTGCACGAATATATAGAAAATAGCTCAAAATATCATTTGCAGTTTTGGATAGGTAGAGCTATATTATATGAAAAATTTACAAAATTGCAATCAGCCTATTAAATAATAATACTAGTGCATTGTAAATTATTACTTCAAAAATACAGATTATATCAAAATACTATTTATTATTTCTCGCTTTTGGTATATAATAGACTTAATTATGATAAAAATATGTCACATAAAATTTATTTATATAATTTTGAATGCTTTGGAAGAATAGTATTTCAAAATGTTAATTTTATTACAACCTTTGCTAATGTTATTTTTATTTAAAAAATTAATAATTCATTAAAAATAAAATTTAAAAATATAAATATCAATTCGAAACAGAGTCGCAGTTGGAACTCTTTTCATAATAAATTACTTAATATTTCCAATTTGTCTTCAAAATTTCAAAAAATTGTTTAGTGTTTTCTTTTTATGATGTTTTTATGATTGTCACTACGGTGTTTCCATAGCAATAATGATGACTTTCATTGAATGATTTTAATCCCAAATGTTTAATTAAAAAAAACATCATCTGTATTAATATTTATACAAATACTTAGTGCTCACTTCTCGATATCTGTTATTTAGATTTTTGCTTCATTTTGAGTGTCCTTTCGATAATAGCTTGCGAAGTAGAATTAATTTGATATTATAGAAGTTTAAATTAAAATAAATATAAATGCACTCCATATGCAAAAAATATTGACTAAGATGAGTTTGGGTAACTATGACAGCCGATTGCAAGATATATCCTGTCAATTATCTATTTTCATACATGTTTAAGAGTATTTATTGATTCGTTGGATTTATGTTATATTTTTAAGAAGCTTAATGGCTATTTAATTAAGACTTCTAAATTTGAATGCTTCTCAAATGACAAATAAAATAGCTATCTTCATTAGGAAATATAAAGGGGCTGCTATCAAAGAATTTTCTGTAAAGAAGGTGACTATTTTAAACTTTTGCGAATTAATTGTAACTACATGTAAAACATGTAATTGTAATGTAACTACATGTTGCGGAATACAATTTGTAACAGAACTTTTTGTTGAGTTACGCATTTTTGTTCCAGTCATTGTTTCTCATTACTATATTGCATAAAAGTCCTAGAATATATAAAAAGCAAATGCATAATGCACTTTCTATAATACAACTAATCTCATTTTGCTGTAATTTGGATTTGGTAGCTTCGCATGTTTACTTCTCCTATTAAAATTACATGAAGGATATTTTTGAGAGATTTTAATAATTTTAAACATGATAGTCGACAAGAATGAATCCTAAACCACCATCCCATTCACCAAAATGCCAAATCAACATATGTAGGATCTTACTAACTGATTTAATATGTAACAATCCGTATACGTTGCAATTCATATACATATATGCGTACTAACACTAGAACGTCCGTCAGTGTCGATTGAACACCGGAGCCTGTTTAGTTTGTTCTCCTTTCCCCATTTTTGCAGGGAATTTGAAATTTTTTCGTCATTTTTAATCATTTTCCATGGTGATTACAAAGAAACAGTTTTGTGGTTCTAGGTTAATTAAGAGAAATTTCACAACTAAATATATCTCGAATGTCCGCTGGTGTCGTTTCGACACCAAGACAATTAATCATTATCAAAAGCTGTCGTTCAACAAAAAGTGGATACCATTAGTAAAACAACTTCCCAAAGTACTATTGCACATTTGTTTCACCTTGAATGCAGTGTTATTGGGTTTATAAGTGTTTCGTTACATAACATTTGCCTATCTGCTCTTTAAAAAAAAACTTCATTCGATTTTCGAACTTTGTGCAGAGCAGACACCCTGCAACGATAGCTCGTAGAAAAGGTCTAAGCACTGATGAAATTGCTGATTTGTTACGAGACCTTTCTGAGAATATATCGGGTGGTGGTGAGCTGTCTACTTCTAATTTAGATTCCGATGAAGATATAAGATTACGTGAAAGTGACAGAGAAGAATCTGAAGAAAGTGTAGATGAAATTGATAATATTTCTGTAATAAATACTGAATTTAAAAGAATTACAAATTTGCTAAAACGCAAAAATTGTGAAATTCATTAACAATTATGCATAACGCACAGGAAAAATGGAATACCACTGTATCCATTGCAAATGAGGTATGTACAAAACATGATGCATAAAAACGACAAATAATTTTTTAAAAATTTGCATTCTCACAAAAATTACAATTTTGCTTATTATACTAATATTTATGAATATTATTGTTTTATTTCATTTTACAAGATCAAATAATTTGTTTTGTTACAGTTTTTTTTATGATATAAAGGGTCATAATATATGATAATTACATGAAATAATATTAAAAGGTCTTAAAATTAAATCCTACTGAATAGTAGTCCTGCAATTATTTAGTTATTACAATTATTTTATATATTTTATATCGTGATGTCGAAACGATACCGGCGGATGTTTAAGGGTAATCGAAATCCCGGACGTTTTAGAGCTAATCCTTATACCAATCCATATCCAAAATCCCATCTTTAGAAGAGAAAAGTAGTTAAATACATGTAAATTTCTCAACAAAAGTGGAAATAAGTCCAGTCGAATTTTTTTAAACTTCTAGTACATTTTTAGAAAAAAAATTTCATATGAAACTCACCTTTGCAAATAAAAAAATACTGCCATGTATGAGACAAAAGTATAGAAAATTTAAATTATGTTTATACATTCCGAATATTATTCAGATAAGTACCTTCATCTAGTTCATTTTTAAAAAATTTTATTGCTGAGAGAAAATTTCTGTTACCAGTTTAGGACCTCTTACAGTCGAGTTTCGATATATCAAACATGAAATTTTCTGGGAAAAATTCAATTTATATAAATTTTGATATGCAGAAAATATATTCTGAATTTTTCCATCATTTCTTTTCTTGAAAATAATTACGCTTATTTAAAATTTTTAAAGTTAAAGAATGAAAAAATTATGTTATCAAGGAAATTTATTTTAAAAATTGTACAAATATGTAGTTGCAATTTTGTCTACAATCTACTTAAAAAGTATTTATTCGTATATGAAATTTTTGAATGAAATGAAATGAAATTTTTATTTATTTTTAAACAAAGTAGCCCCTATTAAAATTTTGAGTATTAACTTTTATCAAAGACATTCGTTTAAATTCCAGAGGTAAAAATTTCTTTTGGAACATATGGAGTGTTTAAAATCTATCTATACTGGATACTGCACAGTTATACTGGACATTTGTAATTTATTTTCTAGATGATTCTTCGAATACTTCATCGTCGTTGTTGTCACCGTCTTTGGATTCATTTTGATCAAATAATTCTCCTAAACATTTATATCGATGGGATAATCATCCATTATTAATATCTCGTTCATTAGTAAAAATTAGTAGAATTCATTTAATACTATTGCATATGAACGAATTCTATGAGTGCTTTTTAACATTAAGGCATATACATTAGTCTTTTGGAAGAATGTTTAATTCGATATTTAGAAATTTTTTTCGATATACAGAAACAGTTTTTCTAATGAAAATCTAAAGTTCAATATATCAAGATTTTTAATGCATTGGCATTCGACTGTTATACTTAACAGCGCTAAACAAAAAATGTATTACATAATTTTTGTGTACAACATAAATATCATGATTATTTCAATAGGTCCGTCAGTTATGGTGTCTTCTTATTTCTACCGAGCAATGGCCCTCATGTTAACAGTAGGAGCTCTCTCCAAACTTCAGAAAATGGAGAGAAGAGAACAAGCAAGATCAGAAAAATTCGCCAAGCTACTGGAATATGAAGACAAAAGTAAGAAAGCTTTCTATAAAAATAATCAATGACTGAAAAGAGATTGTGCTAGGTTGGATGATAATGCATAAACTTAGGACAGTTTTTAGCTTAAATATGCACTTAACACTAGCAATTCGTAACCATAAAACTGGCAGAGAAACCGAGAAATTATTAGCATTCTAATTAGCCAGTATATTACTCATAATTAGAGACACAAATAATAGAGACACGAATTGGTGTATTCTAATCCCAAACTGGCTGAAATTTATGTGATCGGCATGAAATATATTTGAAGGATACTTAAGGTATCTACCTACATTTAATAACGATATTTGAAACAATACTTTTGATTTTTAACTGACATTTGTGCTTAAAACTTAATATATCATACACAAAATCTTATAATTTAATTTTTAAAAATATCTATGAAAACAATAAATTGTATCTTTGAAATAAATTTGAATTTTTTCAAACACTTTTGGTGAAAAATAAAAAATCGCTTAGGATTGTTTCCGGTAGATACAATCATGAAATATTGGCTTGTAACTGAATCAAAGGTCTTGCAGTATTCTGAAGTTCTTGAAAATTATAAGGATTTTTATGTAAAATCATAGATTTTTTTTTAAAGTTTGAAAGCTACATAAATTTATAGTGGTTCGTGCTTACACTTACATTTTGATTCACTCTCCAGATAGTATTATAATATGGATTCATGTTAAATAGTATTTTAGTTACAATGTTTGAAAATAAAAACTTCCGAAAAATGTGTTTAAAATTTGTTATTAAAAATGTAAATAAAAAAAATCCTTTTTTTTCTTTTCAATGAAGTTTTTAAGGTTTATTCTTCATTTTCTAAAGCATAAGTAGTTTTTTTTTAAGTTTCAATTCTGAGAATGTTTTTCTTTTTTTTTTTCTTTTAATAATAATTTATTGTCATCAGTTATTCAGCTGACATGAGCAAATTTTAATATTTTTTTATTAAATGAACTGAAAAATTTATATTAACTAATCTAAGATGTATTAATTAATTAAAATTTGTTATAAGTAACATTTATATGCTTTCTAATCATTTATTGCCAAAATTTAGAGCCTCATGGAAAATCAAGAAACTGCAGTGGTTCAAAACTATCTAAATTTATAACAATACCCTTAAAAGAAAAAAGAAAATTCATAATAAAATATAATAATAATAATAATTCTAAAATAATATCTAGTATATGATAAAGAGAACGATAATAAATATTAATCGTATGATAATAGAATAAAAATAAATATTAAATTTTAGATAATCTATTTATTCTTTTGTTTGCAATTCCACTTTCAGCAGTGAAATACTATTAAAAATGTCTTTCACCTCTTAATTACCTTAAATGAAAACAAATATTTTGAGGAATTTAAAAGACAAAGCTTTTAGATAAAACATTTTAAAAAGTGTCTTTGTTATGAATTTTCACACAGGAGGATACCTAATTTTACATCGTATCCTTCCAATAGAAATTCAAAACTTTCTTCACAACTTTTAAATAATTTTACAGCTCAGTTTTCGTTCTTGGATCTAAAACGTTAACAAGACACTTTTTTTTTTCACGGAACCTCTAAAAGTGCAGAACCTGATTGTAGATTGCTATAATTGAATGAATTCTAAAGGAGATAAGGGAAATGATATTTTTCATATATCATGATCAAGATATAAATATCAGCCTACTAAAGATGGTCAACATCGAATTCTCCTGGAAAACCCGAGAGAATAAATACCGTTATCGCAATTTGAATCTAGCCTCAAACACTGCCTCCCCATTCTGCTCAGACATCAAAGTTTCTATAGAAATAAGAATAACCCCTTATTTTCAAAAAAAAAAGAAAGAAAAAGCATTAATCTGTATTCTGTATGTACCGCAAATCTTTAATCAAACCTTAACAACACAGGTCCATAAGTGTCTTAGAAACAGGAAATTAGTTCATTGTTACTTCGTATCATTATTTAATTTTCCCTTTTGACGTCTGATATGAACTTGGTGGCACGGTTAGCGGTTTGACTGAGTCCTAAATCATAGTCTTAATGTATGGGTTTTTCCGAAAGTCCACCTGTTCCTGGAAATACCATCCACCAGTGCAGGTCATTGCATTGTGCTTGTAGATCCTCCGGGGTATCATTGATCTGCAAATTGTAAGAGATCTGGGTATTTCCAAATGGCGTTGAAGTTCACTTCAATGAAGTCATTTTATTCAACTTTGTAATCTTCTTAAAACAAATCTGGAGACTGCAATTTCAAACTTGTTCTGAAACTATCATTATTCGAAATGGGAATACTAACCTTAATTGGTAAAAATTCTTTAATGTTTTTTTCACCAACTTAATCCAAAAATAAATTCATAAAAGCATAAAGAGATTTTAGAATGCTGTGTTAAATCTTAACAACATTCAGAATCTTTTTTCTTTGCATGGGAACAAAGAATAATACTCTATTCATATCATAAATGATAATAATTATACAGTAATGGTAATAATTATACATTAAATGGTAATAATTATGCAGTAATGGTAATAATTATACATTAAATGGTAATAATTATACAGTAATGGTAATAATTATACAGTAATGGTAATAATTATACAGTAAATGGT
>JAPMOR010045543.1:977716-1035735 GCA_026543865.1 Argiope aurantia | reverse complement strand
AATGGTAATAATTATACAGTAATGGTAATAATTATACAGTAAATGGTAATAATTATACAGTAAATGGTAATAATTATACAATAATGGTAATAATTATACAGTAAATGGTAATAATTATACAGTAATATCATAATATATATATGCTATAAGTAAAAAATGTACATCAAAGTAGATTATTAAGTTTTAAAATAATCATTTTAATATTCAAAAATTTATATGGCTTTTTTTTATTATTGCAGACAGATTAATTTAAGAATTTCATTCAGCAAAATGCCAACATATTGTACTTTTATTCATTTCATTGATTTACTCCTTTTTAGTTACATATTTTGTCTTGAAAAATTCAAATTTCTTTTTCATTTTTTAAAAACTGTAGCGTGATCAGGTTGTATTCAAAAAGAGAATGAAAACACACTTTGTCGTGAAAAACCAGCTGCCCAAATATATGAATTTCTCATCGAGCTACATTAAAAATAACCAAGGAAAAAAATGTCAGCTGTTCTTTCTTCATGTCTTAACAGTTAGTTTTTAACAATACGTCGTAGTTCATTTTGGCGTAGCAATTGCTTCTTTTAGATGTTGTATTGCACCTTTTCCCATGCGAAAGATATTACGTTTTTGAGGAAAGATTACATGTCATTTTATTTCTTATCTCTATAATGATTAAAACCATTTGAAACGTTTTATAATTAGATAATGGATCATTAGATTCATACTCTAAATGTGGACTTACGGAATAAAATTTTAGAAAATACTGAAAAATCCTTTTAAACACGCCAGGAAAATAATTATACAGTAATATCATAAAATTATTCCATTGTTATGGATGATGAAAAACGTGTAAGCCGGCACATTTGCATATAAATAAACGTGGATTTTATTCAATGCGAAGGCTAAGGAAAAAGCTTTATAGAAAAAAATTGCATCGTAGATAACGCATGATAGCATATAAATGTAGATACAAAATAGTATGCATTAAAATACATACAATTGTGTTACAAAAAACAACCATGTGAATGACTCCATAAAATTTAATAAACTCGTTTGATGATACATAGCTTCTTTCCCTCTTGTGAAATTTATACATAGCAAATTAAAATATTTTATTCCTTACTTCGTCGCTGGAATATATACCAAGTTTGAGAGAACAATTTCTAAAATTTGAAGGAAAAAAAGGAAAACCTCTTTTTTAAAAGGAAACAAAATCATCTGTCCATCTTGCATATGAGATTTGTTCTTTTGATAGATCTAGGTATGAAGCAATGGTTTCTGTATTAGTATTTCTGTATATTTTGCATCTCGATAAGCTCATTGACTGTCAGCAATTTGAGATTCCAACAAATTTTTAAATGTAGTTATTAACAAAAAAAAATAATTTCTGTATGAAGTTTATTTGTTTCCGATTAATTTGTCACCAATTTGAGATTCCAATAAATTTTTATATGTAGTTATCAGCAAAAATTAATAATTTCCAGATGAAATTGATTTGTTTAAGCATTATTTTTAAAACTGTAAAAAACTTGAAAACTTTGTCATTTTATTTCTGAATTTTTCATTTTCTAATACAAAGATCTATTCAACGCTGGAAAGAAAAACCAGGAACCGCATTAATTTCAAATTCGCGTAAATTGGAACAGTGTTAAGTCGAAACAAATCTGAGTGATAAAATTCATTGATTATTTGTATTGTGTTCATAATTATTTGTATTTTTGTTATAAATAATAAAAAAAAATGGCAGTATTCTCCTTTCAATTTTTTTTAATATTTGCATATAAATAAGTCACAATTGTTTTTAAAATTATTTTGTCTATATGCATTCTAATGTCTTCGGTAGACAATAGCAACAAAAAATTTTTTTAATTACAAGCGAACCAAAATTATTTTTGTCAATGGCAAACTGAAAGAGTTTTTTTTTTAAATATTTACTGACGATAATTTTGGAACTTTTAACTGAAGCAAACAATTTTTAAGCCTCTTAAAATTCAAAAATTATTCAATATTGCCAGTTTTATAACCCAGTTACTCTTTCAAAAAATATTTTGACAATTTTGTTTTCAGTTGTAATTATAGATGCCAGACAAATAAATGTATCCAAGATTTTCATTGCGTTGTGGTTCAATGAATAGAACAAATGATTTAAAGTTTTTTAGAATATTTTCATTTTGCGTGAATTGTTAACTTTACTAATTTTTGTCGATATAAAAGTTTTTTTTTTTTTTTTTTTGTGGAGTTAAGTTCACAAAAACACATACAGACAGAAAGGCAACCTACCCATTGACAGATTTAGTCCAAAAGATTGATACAAATTTATAATACTAGTACTGTGGTCCATGTGAAATTTCCTTTTTCTTGCTTGATGCGTTATTGAGTAATAGTGTTCAGAAGAACACAGAGATAGATTATCTTTCACTTTATGAATTTGATACTAATCTATGATTCTCTTATGATAATATACAGGAGATTTATTTAATCCATGTGATTTTTTTGCGTATCTCAGTTGCTATTTTCATATGCTGATCAATAAACATAAATTTGAAAATGTTTTCTTTCTTTTCTTTTTTTCATATTCAAGGAGATCTAAAACATAGAAAATAATTAAAATCTAGAAGTCAAATTTCTTAACGCTTTTTTAAATAGTTTGAGTAAGAAACTAAAAATGCATTTTTTTTTCATACTCTTTTATTATCGGCGCAAATGTAAAACTTGGATTAACGAAAAAGTCATTGATTTTTAACGCCTTTTTTATAATTTCATGGATATAATATAATTTTTGATTTTTCAAGATTTCTTTATTCAAATCATGGCAAAAACCGAGTGACGGAACAAGGAGGTAAGCAGAAAGAATGAAAGAGTGAGAAAGAATTTCAATCTTATATTGTTTTAAAAGGAATTTACAGATCTCAGAACAATGGAGACAAAGTTCGAACAATTAGGAAATAAATTTAAGAGTGCAGTGAGCTAATTTGAAATTATTATATATATAAAGTTAAATGCTTATCTATATGTCTTTTGATGCAGTCTACAGATTTTGTCTGATATCTGTTCATATCATACTGTTCAAGACTAGAGAAAGGTCATTACCAACTGTTTAAAGTTCGAAAATAAATTAAAATTAATTTAATTAATCAATAACTAAATAAGTTTTCATTGTTTTTTAGTTATTTCTTCCGGAAATATTATTTAAATAATCCTTTTTAAATGATTTTCAAATTTAAAAAAATTATCTTTTCTGTGATATAAACTTCATTTCAATACAATATTTTGCCTAATCTTAATATTTTATTGCCATAATTTCATATTTCAAATAATGTTTTTACTATTTTTACAAAATTCAAACAATTCAATCCCAAACTTCTACTATTGTTAAAATTAAAACAGCATAATTGCGCCAAATCTTAACTCCAAAGTAGGATTCGAATTTCCTCACTTACTTTATTAAAATATACATTTTTCAGTATGCACGCGTAATGATTTATCCCATGAAATTAACTCCTGGGTGTTACCTCGAAATGAGGATGAGATGCTTTTGGCATGGTGGTTGGATCTCGCCACCCTGGACGGTACACAGATAGATGGGGAATCTGACTCCTCCCATCGATGACTGGACATACTTCCTTCGGGGAGGGTTGTACTGTGGCCGGTGATGGCCCTTAGGACTCAACCACAGTTCCTGCCAGTGTTGCTGTTGCGGCGGTCCGGTCATTCAATTTTATGGTTTAAATCCGTGTGCCTTCGTGGCGGGTCGGAGAGTCAAACGGATGACTTATCCCATGAAATTCATATGTTTATATCTTGTTAAATGGCAAGGTGACATTTTATATAATGCATTTCATGTTAATAGCTGAATAGCTAAGATTAACATTATAGAAAAATAAGCTGGTCATCAAAGTCAGCTAGTATTCAATAAGAAATAACAAACCTTCTCATGAACACATTTTACTTCCTTTTATTTCTTTGATTCGATGACTTCTAATTAAAATAAATATTGTTTTTTAAATGTATACTAAAACAATGAACATTTTACAAATAGTCAAGTATGGTTGAAATATTAACAGTTTTTGCCTCACTGCATAATGTTTTTGAAGGATTTAATGGTTTTCAAAATCAACTTTGTTGAATAAACTTATCACAACTGAATCTTTAAAAAAGAAAAAGAAAGAAAGAAAGAAAGAAATTAGCCTTTTAAGTCAAGGATTAAAAAAGCCATTACAATGACATGCTTCTGGTTTTTGCAACTGATGCAAGAACTTATTTTTAAAAATACTCTCTTTTTTTTTTCTTTCAATCGCGACATTAATGTGAAAAAGGCAATAAATTCTCTCAAGTCAAGATTGTCTGATTTGTGCTGATTTACTGTCTTTATCGAAGGGTCATCATTAAAGGAAAGCTCATAAAGCTTCCCAATCAAAATCACGATCAAGCAGTTTTCACCCAGTAAGGAATTTCTCCGTATCTGCTGCGCAATTCGCGTAAAAATAAGTTTTAAATAAAAAAGTACACCAATTCTTTTGAGTGTTTTATTTTTATATTATTAAATGAGATGTAGTCCTGTTTATTACAATGAAGATATTTATTACAATGAAATAAAAGTAATATTTTATGGCACATTCAGAAAAAAAATATGCATTCTCAGTAATAATAACAAAAATTAAATTATTGAAATTAGTAAAAACATTTTTTTTAAAAAAACGAATTCCAGATTCCCTCCTTAGTTTTTAACTATTCAGTGAAAAGAATATTAGTTCGATAATAGATAATTAACTTTACAATTTATAGACTGTCATGCTATTTATCAATCGCGTCATATAACATACATCATGAAAAAATTGAGCAAAACATTTTCAGTGCGCAGCGTTGAACCTAAAAGTACCTAAAGCATGTAACTAATTTTTGGGTAACAAATTCTCACTAAGAAAGGATTTATAGAATTTCATTATTTTCAAACTTTTGATTAGATTTTTAATGAGAAACTAATCGAAAAGTTTTTTTCTTAATAGTTTAAAGATTTTATACTGTACAAAAATCATTTTTACACCATTTCAAATTTTAAGAAATCTTTTCAGTGATGTTAGTTTCATTTCCTTACATTTTTTTTTCTATAATTTCAACATTTCTTTAAAAATATTTTAATTATATTTATACGAAAATTTATTATTTAGTATATTTTCCAAAAAAAAAAGTTTATTTGTAAAAATATTCATATTTTAAAAATAATTCAATTGCACATTCAGGCTTGCACCATAGGCATTTCGGAAGTCCGAATAAAGCTTTTTTCTTTAAATTTTGTTTTAAATATCGCTTTAAATTATTTCTATCGAAAAAAGATATAAGTTTATTTCGAATAATTTTCCATATGACCAGATAGTCGTTTTTCCAGGCATATAATAATAAAAGATTAATTATAAGCCTGGAAATTAATTATATCATATAAAACATTTTCTCCAGAACTGTCATTTCAAACAATAGAGTGAAAAATAAACTTTCCTTTTCAATAAATATCGATACTCATTAGCAGTATGGCAATAAAGAAGCAGTCATCGGAGTAAAATACTGCAACGTTATGCAAAACTTATGCGATTTTAGTCTCCCCTTTTTAAATTGGCGTTTAAAAAAAGGTGAAGAATTGTGAAACAAAGGAAAAAATAATAAACAACGAACTACATTTTAATCAGAAAAAGATTTAATAAATTGTTCTAAAGCAAGCTAAGCGAATATAAAGACGTGTACAACTACAGCAAAAGCGGGAAGACGATGATCAACAGCTTTTTTACCACTTCAAATTGGCACGAAGAATAAAACTAACTGCAGACCACCGACGGATTCCTCCTATTCGAAATGGATCTTCCCTACTTTTCTTTTAGCAACCGCCACAAATGTAGACACTTGGTGACAAGAGTTCTCGGCTCTGAGAGGCACTTGGAGACAAGAGTAATTACGGCTCTGAGTCTAAAATATTATCATGTTAGAATGTTTTGAACTAGAGGTTCAATTCTCCTATTAAATTTTTTTTTTCAAATATCAGATCAGAAATGTCATTGCCAATGCACCTAATATATTTTATACTACTCAGCTTTGACGATTAGTTAATTCACTGGAACAACTGGTTGTGTTTATTTTCAGTTAAATCTCTAGTGTATAAATATTCAAGATTCGATCAAGAAAATATTCTTAAGCATTAAATTATGACAGAATTTAAAACTATACTAGTTTGATGGACTCACACCTCTTCTATTCAATGCGTATATGCACCTTTCTTACAGAGTTAAGTCCATATCATCATAGAGCTTTAAAAATATTCCGCTTATCCAGTTCATCTGTCTTCTAACATTTACGGTAACGCAATTTTGCTTCGTAGACTTCACAGATATAAAACAGTATCCTTCTTATTCAGCTTTCAATAATGAGAGATGCTAAATTCTGGTTTCAGAACTGTAGGGTTCCAAGTTCGAAACTCGATTCCATCAAAGAACGTCGTATAAGCGACAGCAATAAAAACCGTCTTATACCACTAGTGCTGTACAAACCCTTGGACAGGCGTGCCATTCCTATTATTTGACCTCCCTATAAAAGACTGGCGTATTTTTTTCATTCTGTCGTCATTTTTTTTAAGTTACACAAACGCATTAAATTTTTGTCTTCTTGACGCTTTCTAAGTTTGGCACCCGGGGCTTATATAAAGTCCTTGCTCCTTCCTCAGTCGCTCAGATGCCGAACAGTCCAAGTGTTGGTAAAAAGTAAGACATGAATGTAACTAAATTAAACTAAACTGCAGTATTTGTATAAATTGAAAAAAAGGGATATTGGTAACAGAAATAATACATAAGATTAAGTCATGACTCCATTAACATAATTTAATTTGCATTATTTGAATTTTAACTTGAATATTGTAGACAAAAATTGTTTTATCGCAAACTGTATGTTACGGCAAAAGCTGTATGTAAGCTATGTTTCACCATACCTGTATGCCATGGTGAAAATTCTTATCTGCCAATACTTCATTCATCGCTGAGAGAGTTTTATCAATTGAAAAAAAAATGAATGTTGACAACAAAAGGTGATACATATGATTTACTTTACTTTTTTTAAACTTTTCCCTAAAACGATCCATGTAGAACTAAATCATAATGAATATAATATCTGTCACACGTCTTACGCGAAATCACCCATCCCTCCGCCTCACCAAACTCAATTGATTATCTCGTCCGGTAGACTCAACCGATTTGTTTTGACATTTCCCTAGATATGAAATTAAAAATAAAAGAAGTTCTTATGTCCCTGACCTCGGCAAGGACGGTCGCGTATCCATTACATCCGTATCGCTTGAGCTCTGGGCGTTCCCCACGGGTGTATTCCCCATGTTTAACCTCTAGACGGTCGCAGACGATGTTTTTTGCTTCGATGAGGAGAAGCGAAGTGGCGTCGATGAACGTGATGGCCTTGTTTGATCAGGTAAACGGAGTCGAACGTTATGACAGAGAAAAGGTAACATTAGATCATTACCATAAAGGAGACTTGTTTTAATGCGAGTACCGGTAAGCTGATTGAGCCATTGGATGTGTTTTGGTTCCTGTCATTTCTTTTTCACTTCGGAAGTATGAATATTTATAACTTGATGAATGAATGAATACGGTGTAAAGACATGCTTCCGAAACCTTTTATTAATATAATGATGAGTATTAAATGGACGTAAAGGGAACGTCATTACCTACAGAAAATGACATTAATGAATTATTTATATTTTTATGAAACAATGCCTGCATGGTAGAAGATGCTTATTACCGATGAATTTCATACAAAATTACGCCAGTTACTAATTAATTAACTGTAATGCTTTTAGTAAAATGGTGTTTTTAAGTTGCACTTTTGTAAATGCAGAGGTAGAATTGTTCAGATATCAAGGACGGATTAAGACCTCTAGGAACCCTCAGGAAATGCAAGTGTCGGGGCCCTGTTTTCTTTTCTCTTACTTCCAAAACAGATATTTTTTTAATTGATTTTAATTTTTTTAGAAGTATTTTTATGTAGCAAATACTGATAAATTAACAAAATATTAACAGCGAGGTCCTTTCTAAACTGTTGATTTCAATAATATTAAATATGTAAAAAAAAATCAAGAATAAAATTTAAAAGCAATTTCAAACAAAATAGTTTTTAAAAAATAAAATAAAATTTTAAATACAATTTAAATAATATTTATTTAATTTAGGAAATTTTTTAAAATTATAAAACAACATTTTTCAGAATCTTTAAACAATATAATATAAAACTTATATTGTTTTAATAATATAAGTTTAATATAAGAAAAATATAATTAATTAGCAATATAAAAATTATATTTTAACATTTAATCGATACTTGACTATAAATTGAATCCATTCAATCAATTGAAAGGACCATGCGCGATCCTTTTAATTAAAAAAATGTTGAGAAAAAATAATATCGGAAGTTCGATGCCCCTCTAGGCCTTGCGCATTATTAATGAATAATTAAAGAGTAATCAGCGAAAATATAAATAAGTAAATATATTTAATATATATTTATTATTAAAAATATAATGAATAAATAATATAATGAAATAAATAATGAATAATAATAAATATAATTAAAATGCTTTATTGATGCTTTGCATCTAGAGCTACTATATTTGACACATAGTTACTTTTTACAGGTAAAAAAAATATTTTTAAAATTTTAATTATATTTAAATTAGTTAAAAATTAAATCTTAACATTTGTTCTTTATAAATTAAAAGCATATTGTTGCAAAAAAAACTTTTTATTTTAATTCAAAGAATTGGATTTTTTAGTGATACCATTTTTATTTTCCTGCTATTTTTAAAATTTAAATAATTTTTTCAAAATTAATTTTAAATACAAATTATACCAATGCCTTCTTTTACTATCTTAATAAAATTAAAACTAATTTTATTATTTCGTTAAACTTCACTCACGAGTTTTTGCCAAAATTAAAATCATGAGAAAGCCTTTTCACTTTCTCTTTTATTAATTTGAATAGATTTTAATCTAGCATTCTTTCATTATGTCCAATACATCATGTAAAAATCATTATGCTTAGAATATTAGAACCACTAGTAATTCGAAGTGCTCGTTAAGTGACATTTGGCTATATTAACAATTGACATAACACGTGGAAGCTTCAATTTAATCGCCCCACATGAGGCAATAAATTCTAAAATATATCATCGGAAGTAGGCCGGAAATTTACTCGCATATTCCGTAATAATGTTCTTTTTCTCTCTTTGGTCGCATAAAAATTTTAAGTATGGGCGAGGCCATGAACGCTACGAGTGCTCAGAATTTTATTATTCCAGGGATCAAAGACTGGGGCAAAAAGGAAGAATGACAACACTCAGGGAAATGTGCACCCTCTTTTCCGATCCTACCACAGAGTGACACAGTTCCACATATGAACGTATCATACTTCATATTATTGTAAAGAAAACGAATATGCATTTTGGAAGTTTCTTTTCAGACTATTAAAACTAAAATTTGATACAAAACTAAAATTTATTAACAAGATCACATACTAAACTCCATTTATATAAATCATTGCATTTTTTTTATTAATGCGTTTACATATATGTAAATGTACAGACCGACAGACGATCAACATGTTGGTGGTTTTAGTTCAGAATTTGATGTGAATCTACATTTTAGATGATAAAACTTTGTAATAAATTTTAATAATCCAGATCTTCACGTTTTGTAACTATTGTATTCCCTCGAACTCGAAGAGACAGATAGACGAATTTCCTTTGGATGGTTTTCATCTTATATTTGATTATAAATTTATAAACTTAATTTAAAGACCACACACCAAATTCCATCCGTATGGACCAAAGAATTTTATTGTTGTCCTGTTCACAGATAGAAAGATAGACAAATTAACATAATTTCAAAAAGATATTTTTCAGATGTAGAGAATTGGGAAAATTTAGTGATATTTATAATTCTATATATCAAAATTTCCATTATGGTATTTTTATCCAGTAAGCTTTATGATTGATATATAATTCAACTTATACCTTTCACCAAAACTTTCTTTTCTTTTCTTTTTTTTATGACATTTGGCATTCTTATGGACGCTATTTATTTTTACCTACTTACAACAAACACACTGAATAGAAAAGCTTCTATTATAACTAATCTACATTTAAAATTGATAACAAAATATATTAATCCTCCATTCCTTTTTACAGAAGAGAAAGCGACCAGCCAGCATGTAGTTTGTTATTATAAAATCGAAAAGAATGACACTAAAAGACTTCAGCCTGAGGATATCGATGCTACCCTATGCACCCACCTGATAGTCGGATACGTGGAGGTCCGCCACGACTTCATGCTCCCAAGGACCATCCACGATCTGGACCGATTCAACAGGACGATGGCCCTGAAGAAAAAGAACGCCAAAATGAAGATCCTGCTGTCGATTGGAGAGAAGTCCAATGGAGGGTTCTCGCACATGGTAGCCACTAACTACGGCAGAGAAAGGTATTTATTACTGCCTTTATTTTTATAGTTTTTCTTTTATGTCGGATCTTGCTCGTTTAAACAATTCAGAGTAATTAATTCAAAATGATTATACCATTTATAAAAAAGTAAAGGGTGTCCTAAAGTTAACGTAAGGTTTGAATTTGCCACCATTTGAGCAGTAAAGTGTTGGCAACCCTATTAAAAAAACCATTTGACAGCTGATTCACAGAACATTACATACTGATTTGACAGAACATTACACAATAGAACAACGTGTTAACGCAAGATTTGAATTACAGGGTGCGGCACAACTCGGACAAAGTTATTACAACGTAGAATAGAAATTAATTAATTTCTTTTTAATTTTTGTTCATTTCTTTTTGTCTACCACTTCAATTATAACATATTTTATAATGCATCCTTTAGTTTATGCACTGATTTTTGGCCTCTTTACAATGCCAAGCAAAAGGTGTGCTATTTTAAAGTTGGAAAATCAACAGTATGGAGTCGTTCGTTTGCTTAATGCGCCTCGGCAAACAGTGTCTGGTGCAATCTATCTTTTCAAAGAGCTGTCAAAACTAAAATGCATGGTGAACACTTTCAGTAGCCGTAGGTTATCAAAAAGCGAGTTGGATGAAATTCGAAGGTTTCCATGAGAAAGTTCGCTCGTGAACTGGAAATAAGGGAACGATCAGAGCAACGAATGGCAAAATCAGAGCTTGGACTGAAACCTTACAAGGTCCAGAAAGTTCAGCTTCTCACTGAAGAAAACAAACTCGTGCGGCTCCAAAGACGCCAAAAATGCCGCAAGTCAGCGCTGAGAGAGATTCCTTTTCACTAAAGAGAAGCTCTGTACCTTTCAAAAGCTCGAAATTTCTAGAATTATAGGATCTAGTCTGTAAACGCTCCAAGCACTTCAGCAATTGTTGAATATCACCAACATCCAAAGTCGGTTAATGTCTGGGGCGGAATTTGAGCAAGCGGCAAAACATCTCTGGTTTTTGTAGATAGGCATTATAATAAATCAAAAACTGTACCAGTTGGGCATTATAGAAGCTGTTGTGTTTCTGTGGACCAAAACGCACTTCAGCAATGTAAAGTGGGAGTTTCAACAAGACTCTGCATCAGCTCAAAGGCTAAAAAGACAGAAGAGTGGTGGAAAGAACATTTTCTGGATGTCTGGAGAATAGGCATAATACTCGCCAAATTTCAATCCCATGATTAATGTGTATGGTCCATTTTAGAGCCTAGGACTTGCACTAAACGACATAAAAGCTTGGACTCTCTAAAGCAATGGCTTCTGCTGAAATGGGATTGATTAAAGGAAGAAGACTTGCGGCCCATTGCTGATAATTTCAATAAGCGTTTGTGCCTCTGCATCACTCCAAAAGCTAGCCACTATGAAAAAAATTGAATTTATTTATGAGTAAAAGTCTACTTTTATTATTATTTGTTAAATTTTATTAATTTTTAATCAAGTAATAATAAAATTTGTTTCTCCGGGTTTTTTTGTAGCACCCTGTATATCAAAAACACAATTTCTTTCTTTAAATTGTTATATTTTTATTGAATTGTAAAGTACACAGTATAGGGTTATGTATGGAATAACTCGTACAGCAAATGACCTCCACGGCTTTGCTGGCACATACGTACTTTTATGTCGAAATTTTCCAATACCATTTTCCATAATTGTGACTGAATTCACTAATGCAGCGCTGAATTTTCTCCTTCAATGAACGCGTGCTTGTTGTCTTGCTGGCATAGACCTTTGACTTTAAATAACCCCATAAAAAATTCAATGGTGTTAAATTACACGATCTAGGAGACCAATTCTCAAATTTTTGAACTGTGGCCACTAGACTTTCATTACTTTTGAAATATTGTTCGACAATGAAAACACGTTATTCTATCGTTTAACACTCCATTTTTACTAACTTTAAATTATCAGCTCTCAAATGGTTTTTTTTAACAGGCTTGCCAATACTTAACTGCAAAATTCAGATCCGGCGTTAATTTTGGAACACCTTTATAACTATTTAACGAAGAATGATATAAAGATAAGATTCTAGAAGGAAGTTTAAAGTTTGTTATTTATAGTTTGCAGGTTTTCTATGTTACTACGTTGGTTAAAGGATAACGACTTATTTCGAGTCATACCTTCTGAAGTAATCCAGCACACATTGGATTCTATACTATTTTATATACAGCTTACTGAGAAGATGCCAAACCGTTGTTTGCTGAATTTGTAGCTTATTAGCTTCGTAGATAAATTTCTATGGACTATCCTCATTCATTCTCTCAGTGCTTTTACGGTGAAACAATTAGTCGGTCGCTGCTTTTCATTTCACTTCTACATTTTGTTTCGACAAATCGCCCGCAAAATCTGTATAGGATTTTTTTACTTAAAGGTGCAAGACCGTAACAAAGACAAAATCATCTTTGTACCGTTTTGATAAAATGATACTTTCACACTCCAACATGCAGAACGCTTCCTGTAAGGAAGTCGGCAATTTTTTTTTTTTTTTTGACATTACATTTGCGTCAATTTCCGATTTATTATACTTGTTCCTCAGCGAATGATTCATTGAATTTCCTTTTATTTATCTGAAAAGGATTCCTTTTATTGTTGCTCATTAAATAATTAAGAAAGTTTGTAATCAGGGTGATAATAATTTTAAAATGTCCGGATAGTTAAATAAAAAACTTTTGGGTGTTTTTATTTTTAAAAATATATTCAAATATTAAAGAATCATATATTATCTACTACGAAAGAAAAGTTTAAACCTTTTGTTTGACGCATCGCAACATTATAGTGTTTTTGTAATGTACCATGATCATTCGTCTTTGTTTTAAAAATTTTATTCTTAATTATAAAACATCGATGACCTACGTACAAAAAAAAAATATATTTAATATCGCGAGCATATAAAAGCGTTTATAACTTATGCCATGGAAAGTGTTGTTGTAACATATATTTAAAAATAAATTTTAAATTTACTAAAATTGGGTAAAAATTATTCAGAAAATCATTATTATCTCTGAAAAGCTTATCTTAGAATCTGTAAATGGTATAAAAATGGTTTTTCTGCAACAATATGCTCCAAAATTTATTTAGAGAAAGCTTTAAAATTTCTACTGATTTCTAATTGAAAGTCCAATTAAAATTTTGAAAAATGTTTTCTTAATGTATAATAAGTAATCAGTTATTAATTTTGGTAGCTTTGGAACCAATCATATACTTATAATGTATTTTGAACAATTTTTGCGCCATGAATCTCATAATTTCTAGAAGCTATTCCTGTTCATAAACTTATCGTGTTAAAATTTTATAATAAAATGAAGCAAAAGTACAATTTAACTGAATTATAAATGTTCATGATACTTAAAAGAAGACTCATTAAACTTTTTCTTGTATTATTCTCAGTCAATAAGTTTTAATTATAAAAAACATTAATATTGTAGTATAATATTTCTACTTTAAAATTTGATTTCCTTAATATGTATTTCCATTTTCTTCCTTCAGATTCATTTTCTCTTTGCTTCATTTCCTTGATAAATATAAGTTTGACGGTGTAGACTTCGATTGGGAATTCCCTGCTTGGAATGGAGCTAATCCGTTGGAACGATTTTATTTTATTTTGTTGCTAAAGGTAAGTGAAATTTAGGTTCTTATTATTAGATTTAATAGGTGATATAAGGCCATACAATTTAGTTTTTTTTATATATATATTTAAAAAATTAGTTTATACAGAATGTTTCAGCTTCAGTTTTTGGTAGGGCACATTTAAAAGAGTCGGAATCGCCAGGTTAGTAGTGACATGTGGTTATAGCAGTGCCCTCCCCCGAAAAAAACGTAATGAAAGAACGGGAAAATAAATATGCGATTTATCATAAGAGCAATGTTTATGTTTCTGAACATTCCTCCCGATTTTTCCCAGCAATTCAATTGTGGAATTTTTCCATATAATTATTTCAAAAGTTGCAAAATCATAATTAACAAAGGCTAACTACGTAACGGATGAGCTTAGTTGCAGAACTCACATCTTCGACACATGAAAATCTGAACATTCTACAATTTTCGAGGCTCATCTGACACCTCTGGTAATTACAGCAATGAGTGCTAATGGATCATCATGAAGGGCAGCGAGTGTACCATATAGATGACACATCTTTTTTACTCTGAATCCTTTATATGCTTTTGGGGAAAACCTTAATTTTGTGCGCCGCAACTTATACCCAATCTTGGGTTGTTATAGATCTGTTCAATGTTTGGAGTCGTAACCATTCTTTGATGATTGATTTATTCATTCTCGCTCTCTGGAAAGTATCCTTGCAGGTGTAGACGTCCAAAGAAATTGTGTCCAGGAATACGCCTCATCGAATATCATTGTGCGTACAAGTGATGTACGATTAGTAGCCCCATTTTCTAGAGGCACACATTGACGTTCGCATAATCAGTCATCGAAAGAAAGGTATCTCCGCCACAAAGCTGTCTTTTGCAGTACTATCTACTATACCTTGTAAACATTACTGGCCCAGAATTACTATGTGATTTCAGCTCATCTTGATGCACCCTATCCATCGTGGATATTTGCATATCTGGTTTTGGGATAAATAAATAATGGATTGTTTGAATTTTGGAAACTGTTTTGGTCTCGGACTAAAGTGATTGTATCATATATCCTTTCTTTCTTAACTCAAATAATTCACTATAAGAGATTATTTATTTCTATATTTTAATTTTTTCCAATATAAAAATAGTTAATCCCTAGTTTATTTCCATAATTTAGGAACTTCGATTTGTAATAGAACAGGCGAAAAGAAATCTCCTCATAAGCTGTGCAGTTGCCGCACACGTAGCGATTATTGACACATCTTATGACATCCCTGAAATGGCTAAGTAAGTACATATCATGCATTCTATGGTATTACACTATGATACTATTTCGGTCAGAAGGTCTATATTTATGACAGGTTGAATTTGGATTTTGAATTTGAGCTAATAAAGAAAGTACTTTGCTAGTTCCTTTAAGTTACTTAACAAGTATTTGCCAGTTCCAATGCCTTTTTTTTCCCTTTATCGCAGTATAAAACAAAACAAAATGGACCTTATTTAGTTGGAAAGCAATTTAAATCTGGTTATTAAAACCGTACAGAAAAAGGTTTAAGGGTAGGTTGGAAAAGATTCGACTTATTTAGATATTTCAATAGGACTTCAAAAAAATTCATTTCAGTCTGCTTGAAATTACGGGAAAAGACAATTTTGTAGTGCCAACCGGATATGCATGTTTTCCTTCATTATGGATAAAGAAAGATTGGCAATTGATTATAGGGTTACGATTTTGAGCGTGAAAATTAAAATGACGAAAAAAAATGGCTAAAATATTGAAGCAATGATTTATAACCCTCTTTCTCCCAGACAATTTAGGGGGCCAAGATGGCCTGAGTTAAGATTTTGGGTTAAGAAATGAAGATTTCTGTCTCGAAATTCGATTCTAGAAAATAGTCCAGTTGAATTGTCTCGGAAAAATGACGAAACTGGAAACGATACATAATAGCTATTTTTTTATGTTGTTGAATGGCTATTTGAAAGTGAACTCTAAGTCTTTACCTAGAAACCGAATAAGACGTGGAAATTTTAACACTGGTTTTCATGCTTAAAAGGAAAAAAAACTTTAAATAAGTGGAGAATTGTAAATAAAAAAATTGTAGATATTATCTATACTTATAATAAAGCTCAATGTATGTGTGTGTGTGTGTGTGTGTGTGTGTGTGTGTGTTGGCGCTCTACAGACCAGACCATTCAACCTACAGCTACCAAATTTGGCACGTGTATACCTTGGAGGCCGGGAATGTGCACCTGGGGGTTATTTTTTCGAATTTTTAACTAGAATTTTATTTATTTAAAAATTAAGCGAAATGTTGACGTGTTTCTGCTATAACTGCCGAAAATATTACCACACAAAAAAGATTTTTACATGAAGTTAAAGATAAAAAATTTATCTTTTAAATGATACTACTGTTTTAATATTAAATTAAATTTCTATTTTTAATGAATTTTTAAATAAATATTTTAACTATGTTTTTCAATAATTTTTTTCGTCAAAAATAAAAATGAGGATTAAGCACGTTTCGCATTCATGAGAAAAAAATAACTTTTTTCAAAGTGTTGCCATCACATTGATTAAAGCTCTAACTGAAAATAAATTAAATCTTTTTGGAAATGAAATCTGCAAAATTATAATTTTCGGCAAGTGTCTGTAAGAAATGAAACAAATATGAAATATTATTTTTTCTAAAAAATAAATTCAAGAAAAATTATTTTATGATCTTTTACACTCTATACAGGGTGTTTATTTAGTCCCGGACCCATTTTGATGTTTAATGACTCATAAAATAATGAAGATGTAAACAAACTTATGGCATTTATTCATGGAATAACTCATATATTTTCCTTTTCAGGTTTGAATATTTTTACTTTTGTAAATATCGTCTGCGCGTGTTTTTAATTTCAGATAATTTCATTTTCCAGTCTAAATATCTGTACTTTTCTAAATATCGTCTGCTTATTAATTGCATTTTTCTCTCTTTTGTTTTTGGCAACTATTGAAATGTTATGTTTCTTCTATATAGTACTTTTGTATGTGATGTTTTATTCGATCGGATATTAAGGAGAATGCATACACCACAAGAGAAAGCACAGATTTTATGGTGGTCATAGAGTTAATTTCCAATCAACTAAATCACTGACTTTTAAGAGTTAATTTCAAATCACTTAAACTGACTGATTTATGAAGTTTGAATATCACTATTCAATAAAAAAAGGATAATTTTAAATTTTTCATCGATCGTTTCAAAGAAAATACGCCAATAAGCGCGCAGGTTTCTGAAGATTAATTGGCCTAAGATTATGAAAATGGTGAGTTTTTCTAAATTTTTAACATTTAAAACTTCATAAATAAGTCTTAGTTGATCGTGGAAAATAGAAACATTCATTCATTTATTTAAAATTTGGTGTGTCCAGAATATTTATCAGAATATGATACCTTACTGCATTAAATATAGACTTCATAATTTTTGAAATATATTTATAAGCAGGAACAAAATATTATTATTGATTTCATTTCAATCCTTTTGAAAGCAAAACTAAAAACTTAATTTTATACTGAATATCAGAAATTTTTGTTCAATTATTGTTTGAGATATTACATAAACTATGAAAAATATTTTGTAAACATGACTTAAATACCGAGCGATTCTGTTTGCAATACTCATATTCACTAATAATAATAATTAATAAATAACAATAAAGATGATTAATAAAATAAAACGCTTGGTTTTATTAAAAAATATCTTAATATTAATTGCAATTTCGTCATTTATATTTTTAATTAAAGTTGAAGTTTTACCGGAAATGGCAACAAATTAGCAAAATATATATAGTAAATTGAACGAAACGATCTAAACAGTATAAGGTTGGTATGACTATCAAAATTTGAAGATTAAAAATGTTTTGTTTGAGAATCCTTTAAGAGACCAGTTACTTAAAATATTTAATTGAAAATTGTAGTGAGCGGTAATACTGGCGAACCGGCTGGTCGCCAAAGGCGGCTAGTAGAGACATAAAATGAGTTATAAAACGTAATTATAAGTTAATTAGATGAGAAGTAAATTTAAAATATTTTTCATTTATTTTTTTAATTTGCACGAAATTTTTAAACTTAACTTTTCGGAAATTTATATAAGAAGAAATAAGTAGTAAAAATTTTCAATCAATATCTTTATTATTATTTGAAAAATTCAAATTTATCAGAAAAAAACAAGGTCGTCAAAAAATGCCTATACCTGAATTTGAAGTTAGAAAAAAAAATTATACTCTTAAAGAAGTGCTCTACAATTTCAAATGAGACCATAATGGTCGATTTGAAAAAAGTGTTGAAAATTAAGTTTGAAAAAAACATTTGGAATTAATATTTTGCCTCAATTATTATGTTTGAACTTATTCTCCGGTAATTGTTCCAATCGCGATTGCCACTACTATTTAATGTTTTTAGTGAATGAAGCAAGATTTTTATTTCCCTTTTAAATTTATTTTTCATTACTTTTTTTTGAAATCGGTCATTATGATACCATTTGAAATTTTAAAACAATTTTCTTTAAAAAAAATTTTTTTTATCAGTTTTGACAGATAAAAAAGTACTTTTAGCCATATTTCGACGACTTGTTTTACATTGACAAATTTTTCAAAAAGTATTGCAGATATTAATCTGAAAATTTTAACAGTCATTTTCTTCTATTCAACACGTACAAGAATTGAATTTCAAAAATTTCGCACAAATTATTTTTAAAAATGAAAAATATTTTACTAAAATTTCTTTTAATTTTATTCCTGGTTTATCATTATGTTTCACAGCTCATTTTATAGATTTTTAAATCTACAGCTTTTTCACTTTTCATCTAATATTAATAGTTTGTTATGTGAACGTGTAAACGGCCCTACGGCTTTTTGATTTTCACTTTTCATCTAACGTTAATAGCTTGTTATTTGAGCTCGTAAAATCGGTGCTTAAACTTTCATCCTCCCTTCATTCCTTATCCGATAACATTTCTAAATATAAACTTAGAGGTCAGCTTTGGATAGCCAAGCAAACAACTTGTGCCAATAAAATTACGTAAGCTGTTGTTGTCTGTACTTTTTCTAGGAAAAAGTACAATTCTTCTGGATTAAAAACTGCATATAATACTACTGGTGAATTATTCTAATTTTGGTGTATGCGGAAATTGAAGAAAGAGCGACGTACCTTTTGTTATCATTATTTATTTTTTTTTGTAATCTGATAATATTCCTAAATTATGTGATCCATCCCACAATAGCTTTCGTGATCTTTTTAAAAACTGATTTTAGTATAACCAAATGAAAACAAACAAGGGAATCTGTGATTAAAACCAAGAGTATGTGGAAGCAAACCAACTTCGTACACATATATATGTTGAACATTCCAAGAGTTATATTCTGCTTGTGAAATAAACAAAATATTCAATTAATAATCGTTGCATAGTGCTGCAACCGGATCCGGATTACAGCCTGCAGGACCCTTTAGGTATTCAGAATCCCCTTTTCACTTTTCTAAAAACACATTTTTTTATTTATCTATTTTGATACAATCTCTCCATAAGCAGGTTTAAATTACAAATGAAGTACATTTCCGAGGATCCGACCTAATGTGACGGAAAGGCAGACCGAATAACAAAAAGACCGGGTAATCCGGAGTTTTTTGAACTCATTTCATTGCCCACCAATACCAGAAGACAAAATTTTTATACCAAACGTGTAACGTAATACATATTTTCTCACTTCTTGTTGTGTACTAAACCTTCCATTTATCTAAAGCCATGTAGAATGTGAACGCAGCCGCGGCCCGTTTAATCACAGAAGCAGTTGCCGGTAACATGTCGAATTAAAATAGAAGACTCTGTACTGGTAGTTTATGTATGTTTATATACTTCCCTGCACGTTTCAAGAAATTATTAAAGAAAAAGTAAGTTAAAGGATATAAGCTGTTCACATTTTAGCACAAATTCTGTAATGCCTAACTTAAATGCAGGAAACATAAACGAAACGTTAAAGTAAATAGTAGGCCTAATTCTTGACTCAAACTGATTTTATTTATTTATTTATTTTGATAAATGATTACACAGATATGAAAAGTTAATCCTAAGATAAGTTTTTATTTTTTGACAAAAATTTTAATAGATGACAGCTTCTGCAATGCCTTGCCTTTTTCGTTTAATGACGATAAAAGAAAACTAGGCCGGAGGAAGCCGGCTGGTCGCGAACCGGATACTCGGGAGTGTACTGTATGGCAAATGTAAATAAATGAAATGTTTAATTGAGGTCACTTTAAAAAGAACTCTTTACTATGTCTGTCATATAAAAGAATTAAAAATAATTTCAAACAAAATTTAAAAAAAATGTTATTACAAAAGTTTTTAACATATGCCAAATACCAGAGCTGTTCATTCATAATTTAATCAATTAACAATAAAAAAAACTACATTATTTGTAAACACGAAATTAATTTTCTTCGAATAAAGTTGCAATTTCAATGTGTACTTAATTTTAATTTTATAAAGTTTCAATGCATAACACTTTAAATTAAATAAAAGCACAAAATTAAATTAACCTGAAATATCACACAAAAAATAAAAGAAAAGGAATTATCCAAAGATACAGAATCCTTACAAATACAAAATTGCTTACTTTATCTAATCAATAATTGCCCAACCGAAAAGAGACGAGAGCCTGTAATAATGTTCAAATTCTATTATGATACTTCCAAAGTATTGGCTTTATCTAAAGGGTTTTAAATGGCATGAAAATACAAATAAGCGCATTAAAATTTGTGTAAGGTAAGGGGGGAGGGCATCACATCTAAATGATCCTTTCTTTGAGACTTTTTCTAGCGCCGTAATTTATCCCCTCTGGGAAATTGTACGCTTGGATACCACAGTGCGTCACGCTTGGATACCACACCTTCATTTTTTTATATGAAAGTAGAGCGAATACCTTCTTTATGCGGATGCCAAGCCTTCTTATTCATATCATTCTGTAGCCGTGATCGTATAGTGGTTAGTACATTGCGTTGTGGCCGCAATAACCCAGGTTCGAATCCTGGTCACGGCAAAGAATTATTTTTTAGCCGTTTATTTAATTAATTGTACAAAAATTATATTTTATTAGCTGAATTTATCAAATTAAATTCATCTGACGCATCATTTTTCCATTACATGTGATTTTTTATAAATTTTCATTGATTGCACATTCCTTAAATTTAAATTACCTTTATAATTATTGTACAACTTCAAATATGAATATAAGACAATAATTTGTTTTATTATGAATCTAATTATTTTATTATATTCTTTTTACTACACCACTTGTTTTAATATCATATATGGGTAGCACATATATTATTTAAGTTGCAGATGTTAGATAACCTTATTTCAAATAATTTTATAAATTTCAAATTCAAAAATAATTTTAAACATTTTTTTAAATTGAAAAAAAAATATATTTTTAATTTAATTTTTAAACTTAAAAACCTAATGATGATAATTATTTAAAAAATTAATTTGTAATTTTAAATGCATAAAATATTAATCTATACATTTTTATTCTCTTTAATCAATATCTGTTCTTCTAAAATTTGTTAAATGTAGCCATAAAAAGTATTGATACACTATTTTCTATTTTTACTGTTTAGATGCTGTAACATTTTCATATTCTAGAAAACGGAAATTTTAATTTTTTTCGGTAATTTTAATTAGAATTATAAACGCATTTTAAACGTTTGATAGTTAAAAAAATTAATAAAATTTTCGGATTATCCGTTTTGCTGAAAACTTTTTAACATATTTTCATACATTTGTGGTGAAAACTTATAAGCCAGTTAACAGCTACGCTACCCGAGCAATTGCTTTTGTATCGTGGTCATGTTACTGGGCTGCGAACCACAAGGTCGCAGGTTCTATCCTCGCGCATCTCAATCCGCCACACATTCAGCACTTAAAGTTTCTGAATTATAAGCTATTCACATACATTTTAATTCCTATGATAAAAGAAAAACAATTCTCTGAATAACGATATAAAAGGCATAAATTCTTCACAGCAAAGAATAGGAAGCAAAATACTGTTTATAAAAGCAATAACTATTTCAAATTTGAAACAATGGAATCAATTCATATTCATGATGTCACGAGCACTTGTGGCAGAATCTCAGCTTCGTGACCGGAAGGTAGCTGGTTCGATATAAAATCCTGTAGAAAATCATATGTGTATCTAGGAAAGGCATACACTAAATTAATCAAAAATAAAACAGCATTCCATTGATTTGATGTGGATATTTGGAGAGGAAGATACAGACACATGTATCTTTCTCGTTACCTGACACAGTCCTAAATAAAAAAGTCACTTAAAAAAGAATTCATGTAATTAATGGCGGCTTGTCATCTCAAAAATAAGAAGCACACTAAATTCATCGAGAGTAAAACACTCTTCCATTGGTTTGATATGCATGCTTTCAGAGGAGGATACAAACACAAGTATCGTCCTCGTTACCTGGCCATGGTCTTAAATTACAAGATCAATTACAAAATAGTCTTCACGTAATTAATGGCGGTTTACAATCTCAAAAATTCACAGTGCTGCAAAAAAAAAAAAAAAAACTCAAGAATTTGCATTTTGAAAAATGCTACTTTAATTATGAGTAGTTTAGCCAAGTTTGAAATAATTGCTAAACCAGGTTTGAAATTTACTCTTACCAAACATCACCATATCCATCATATTCCTTAAATACTTTTCAAAATTTTCGAGCTTTTTTTTTTAGGAAGATAATATAAATTATCCACATTATCGACAGTTCATGCACCATCCCATCCCTAAAGTAAAATGGGAAACGAAATAATGCATTTTTTATATTATACTCATATGCCCAATAATATTTAGAATAAATTTAGCTATGAAATTTCCACTGTTAATGGATTTTCCTACTTGGAAACATTTGAACAATATTCAAATTCGACTTGTATTTTTTTCATCCGACATTTTTCGCACAGTAAAAACTGCCAAAATACAATTTTTTGTAGATCTGCAATCTTTATTTTTTCATGTAATAATTAATAACAAATTATCCTTCATTACAAAGATTTTCAATTGAACAATATTTGAGAAAACTGTATCGTATATCATTTCGAAGAGCAATCTCTAACAAAAGAAATTGAATATCCAATAAATCAAATACGTTTCCGTCGAGGAAAGAAGAAGCGAAACCGAAATCAAGAAAACAGCCAAAAAGAAAAAACGCGGAGAGGAGAAAAGAGAGAAAGGAAAACACCGGGAAAACAAAGACAAATTTGAATGGGAGTGAAAAAAAAAGTGAGAGAGAGGGATACTAGTTGCCCGTAAATGAAAGTAATTCTGGTGGAATTAATAGTAATATCTCAAAATAATAATATCTCTGTAATATCTCAAAATTTAAAAGTAAAGAACGTTTTATAGTAGAATTAGAAATTAGAGTTGGTTTTAAGTCTTCAATTGTATGTGAGGTAAGCTTTCACGGGCTATCGGACGACTAATCTCGACTTACCTCCTCTTGTTCATTGTTTTATTTCCTGCCTTTCCTTCACTTTATTTTTTTTTTCTTTTAATTTTTCATTGACCAACGAACACTCAGAGTGACGAAGTAAGCCAAAAGCATCCAATTCCCAAAATGGAAAATTTAGTAAATTGAATTTAAAAAATCAAAAATGCAATTTTATAATATAATTCAAGGGGTGCTGCAGCTCTTCAGCCCTGTGGACAAATCGCCACAGCATATACTTAAAAAAGGATGTTAATATAAGTTAATAAAGCAGTTAAATTACTTATTGATTTTTTTATAAATTATTATTTTTTGACTGTTTAATATAAAAAATCTCATCGATAGTTTCAGTTTAAAAATTGTCTTCTTCTCATGCTGTAATCAGTTTTTTTCCCCCTTAATTTGAGTTTTTGGATAGTTCGAATTTTTATTATTATCATGGCAATTCAAATTATTTAAGTTTCACTTTACGAAGCAGGACGATTATAATAATAAATTTTAACTTTTTTTTGGTGAAGAAGAGAGAGAGAGAGATTGAGAAGAGGGGGGGGGGGAGATTTGTCCCTCTATGAATGTCCAAAGAGAATATCAAGAACTTTAATGAAAATTACTACAGAGAATTGTATGAATTATTTTTGAAAGTAAACTTAGCAAATATGAATTACTATGTGACCACTTTTAACAATATTAAAAGCGATCACGAGTTGAAATTTATGTTTTCCTTTTTATCTTATGATTTGGACTAGTCAATCTGTCTGTAACACATATTGTAATTAAAAATAATTAATAGCATGAATAAATACTTTGTTTTGAAACGATAACTTAATTTTATTCCCATATTTCTGTTAATGTTTTATGGATAGTTCCATTAATAATTTATATGCATAGTCAAATGAAACCGACGGTTATTTATAACATCAGGTTATTACTGTTTAAGAGTAAGTAGCAATGTTTAAGAAATTATTTAATTAGTATGGATTCAGTTATTTTTTGACAATGCTGAGCCTCTAATTAGACGGTTACAGGAAGGATTACTTCCTTGTTCAATTTTCATTCATTCAAAACGAAAGAGGAAAAAATATAAGACAAGAACTAGCATCACAACACATAATTAATATTCAATTTAACTCAAAATTTCTTGTGTTTAAAAAAGAAAAAAATTACCTTTCATTTCTTCTCTTTCCTTTCCCTCCAGAGCAGTTGACTTTGTGAACCTGATGTCCTACGATTTCCAAATGTATAGCCCCAGCTACCCGTACACGGCGCATCACAGTCCACTCTTCACCAGGAACAGCGACAACCGAATTATTTACTTTCTTAATGGTGTAAGTAGAAAAGTATCATTTTTCAAACCTTTAAGATTATTTTGTGGCTTCTTCAAGTTGGCACTTTTCTATCTATACTCAATGGCAACTCAATTCGACAGCAATGGGAAAACTACAGGGTATATCAAAACGTAAAGAAAAATAGTCCTGTGTATGTTCCTAATATATCTTTCATTATCGAACAAAAGTTAAATTTAAACAATAATAGTGATGTTTTGTATGATAAAACTCTGCATTGAAAAGCAAATGTAATTTTATGGGACTTTTTTAATAAGCCTCACAGAAACCCAAAAGTAGTCTCCCTAAAACTTTCTCGTATACTTTAATAAACTGCCATACTAAGAATGTCTTACATGGCATTGGTATAGAATAGTTACGATATATTATTTTTGGCTTGAATTTAGCAGTTTTATTGAATATATCAAGTCATCCTTAGCTAAGTTATTTAGCGATTAATCACTGGCATGCGCTAATAGTATCCAAAAGTCGAATTTTTGTTTTAGACACGTTTTTTTCAACCGATTCAACCAAAACTTTGACACAAAACTGCACTTGTAGGCATAAAATCACAAAGCAAATTTGATATGCTTAAGTCATTGCGTTTTTGAATTATTGAGCTTACATGTTTAGTCAGACCGACAAACAGTCAATCCATGGTTGGATTTGACATAATATGGCGTGTTTTGCGCTCATAATATAGTGAAATAAACTGATTATACATTTTGTATATTTTTTTACACTGATTGGATCCAAAATTCGACAAAGATCTACAACTCAGAATGGTCTATTTTTAAAGTCTTAATTAAGAACTAAGCATAACTTCATGGCGCCACAAAACTATATAATATGGTATCACATGGACCAGAAAATTATATATGGTTACACAATTTTAAAATTTGAAAAATTATGCTTTTTATTGGCAACAAGTATTTTTTTCTCCTAATTTTCACAAATTTTAAAAGTATATATATATTTTAAACTTTATAACAATTTTTACAACATTGTAATAAAATTGAATCTGTTAGCCATTGAATCTTTATTACCTTTATTTGAAAAGGTAACACAAGAATTCATTCAATGTATTTGTCGTTTTTAGGCATGGGCTGCAGCATTTTGGGAAGCTCGCGGCATGCCAAGAAAGAAGATAATGCTCGGCATACCAACTCATGCTCACTCGTACCATTTGCAATCCCCGCAATTACACTCCATCGACGCTCCAGCTCTCGGACCAGGTCTTGGCAAAGGAAAGCTCACATATCCCCAGGTCAGTACTTCTCGCTACATTATCAGACAGCGTATTTTATTTTCTGTAATTTTAAAGAAGTGAAAAACGAACTATAAGTTGCAAATAATTAAAGGTTTTTGTTTCTCTTTTCGACTTTATCACATGTTTATGAAGTATGGCACATTTAACTGCGTAATATAAATAAGTAAAGATAATGCACTTTTTTTACTTTTTTTTAGTTAACGCATTCACGTGAGAACGAACAGACAGCTAGATAGACAGTCAGTTCTAAAAATTAGTATGAATCTATAAGTATTGCCATAAAACTTTTTAAACTATATGCCAAATTCCATCCATCTTGCTTGGTGAATTATGGTGTTTATATACATATGGATAGATTTCATTGACTTGATTATGTCCAAAATTTGACAAATATGTACAACTTTGGCACAAAGATCGGATACCAAATTTCATCCATTCAGCTTTTATTGTTTTTGAGTTCATAAACATTGTCTCCAAAATAGTATTGTCGGATCCGTGGGGAAAAGTCATTTCTTAAATGTGGGAATTCTTGAGGTCAAATATTTTGATGATTTTGATTCCCTTTCCTCTGTGGTGAATGAAATTGAATTTGTAATGCTTTTGATTTTATGATAATTTTTGGAAGTATTAACTTCTTGTGATTGATAAAAATACAAATAGCGATAAAAAAATTTATATGTAAGTTATATATATTTAATACTAGCCGCCTTTGGCGACCAGCCGGTGTGCCAATATTACCGCTCGCGACAATTTTCAATTAAATATTTCAAATAACTTGTCTCTTAATATCTTCTCAAAGAAAACATTTTTAATCTTCAAATTTTGATAGTCATACCAAATTTATACTGTTGTTTAGATCGTTTCGTTCAATCTACTATATATATTTTCCTAATTTGTTGTCGTCTCCGGTAAAACTTCAACTTTAATTTAAAGTGGAAATGCTGAAATTGCAATTAATGTAAAGATATTTTTTAATGAAACCAAGCGTTTTTTTATTTATCATTTTTATCGTTATTTATTAATTTATTATTATTATTATTGAATATGAGTACTGCAAACAGAATCGCTCGGTATTTAAGTCTTATGTGAACTACAAAATATTTTTCATAATTTATGTAATATCTCAAAGAATAATTCAACAAAAATTTCTGAGATTCAGCATAAAATTCAGTTTTTAGCTTTGCTTTCAAAAGGTTTGAAATGAAATCAATAAGAATATTTTGCTCCGGCCTATAAATATATTTCAAAAATTATGAAGTCTAAATTTAATGCTGTAAGGTGCTAAATTTAATGTTGTATGAAGTCTAAATATAATGCTGCATATTCTGAGAAATATTCTGAACACACCAAATTTTAAATAAATGAATGAATGTTTCTGTTTTCCACGATCAACTAATACTTATTTATGAAGTTTTGAATGTTAAAAATTTAGGAAAACTCAACATTTTCATAATTTTAGGCCAATTAATCTTGAGAAACCTGCGCGCTGATTGGCGTATTTTCTTTGAAACGATCGATGGAAAATCTAAAATTATCCTTTTTTTTATTGAATAGTGATATTCAAATTTTCATAAATCAATCAGTTTAAGTGATTGATTTAGTTGATTGGAAATTAACTCTTTTTATTTAAAATATTAGTGTTTCGAGAACATTTTGTTAATCGTGATTTCCACAGCCGAAGCTTTATGTAAAATCAAAAATTCGTTATTTATTAGAGCATTTATTGAATCAAGTTACATAAAATATAATCATTTTCCATTTAGACCATTTTAGCAGATCTGTGTCTAACTAAATGTTTACAAATTAGCTGTGTGGCCCTGATTAAAATGGATATCCTGTTCATATTAAACAAAACTTGCCTGAAAATAAAACTGATTTATTGGATTAATAATACAGGGTGTTTGTTTAGTCCCGGACCCATTTTGATGTTTAATAACTCATAAAATAATAAATATAGATTAAAATTAATAACATAAATGGTTAAATAGACTCAAAAAATTTCATGACCCTTCTCAATGAACTTCCACGTGTGCCCCCTTCCTCGTACGGAGAATATCAAGTCGATAGTCTATTTCACGCCAGGTAGAGGCAAGCATGTCGGCATCCAAAGAGCCTATTGCGGTTGTAATTCTGGCTTTTAGGTCATCAATGTTCGACACTCTCCTCCTGAAAACGTTGTCTTTTACAAACCTCCAAAGGAAAAAGTCCAGCGGCGTTATGTCAGGTGATCTGGGTGGCCAAGGAATTGGACCTCCTCGCCCAATACATCTTCCTGGAAAATGGCCATTCAAAGAAGTACGAATGATAGTACCTCAATGAGGTGGTGCACCATGTTGTTGCAAAAAGACATGTGGCTGAAGCTCTTCTAGTTGTGGAAATACGAAGTTTTCCAACATGTCTAAGAATACGACTGATGAGACCGTCTTTTCTGTAAAAAAGAAAGGCCCAATGACTCGGTCGTGCATTAGTTCGCACCACACATTAACCTTTGGGGAATCCCTTTGTGCCTCCTAGGCCTATCGTTCGGTTCCAAAACTTGAACAATTTGAACTTTGTATGCATGCAGTCTTAATTTTTTCTTAATAACCTTGTACACCGTCGAAATTGGCATATCCAATTCTGTTGCCGCTGATCTCACAGATATTCTAGGATTGTGTAAAAATGTCTCTCTGACACGCTCAACATCAAAATCACTTGTGCAAGGACGTCCGGAACGTTTCTTATCTGCGATACTTCCAATTTTTAGAAAATTCTTTTTCCACCGCAAGATGCTGTTTTTGGATGGAGGATCTTTTTGATAAATTCTTCTGAAATTTCTCTGTGCTTGCACTATCAATTTCGTTTCTATGAACCACCATAAAATCTGTGCTTTCTCTTGTGGTGTATGCATTCTCCTTAATATCCACTCGAATAAAACATCACATACAAAAATACTACATAGAACAAACATATCAAAAGTAAACATAACATTTCAATAGTTGCCAAAAACAAAAGAGAGAAAAATGCAATTATAAGCAGACGATATTTAGAAAAGTACAGATATTTAGACTGGAAAATGAAATTATCTGAAATTAACCACACGCGCAGACGAAATTTACAAAAGTAAAAATATTCAAACCTGAAAATTAAAATATATGACTTATTCCATCAATAAATGTCATAAGTTTGTTTATATCTTCATTATTTTATGAGTCATTAATCATCAAAATGGGTCCGGGACTAAATAAACACCCTGTATAAAGTGTAAAAGATCATAAAATAATTTTTCTTGCATTTATTTTTTAGAAAAAATAATATTTCATATTTGTTTCATTTCCTACAAACACGTGCCGAAAATTATATTTTTGCAGATTTTATTTCCAAAAAGATTTAATTTATTTTTAGTTGGAGCTTCAATCAATGTGATGGCAACACTTTGAAAAAAAGCTAATTTTTTCCCATGAATGCGAAACGTGCTTAATTTTAATTTTTATTTTTTACGAAAAAAATTATTGAAAAACATAGTTAAAATATTTATTTAAAAATTCATTAAAAATAGAAATTTAATTTTAAGATTAAAACATTAGTATCATTTAAAAGATAAATTTTTGATCTTTAACTTCATGTAAAAATCTTTTTTGTGCGGTAATATTTTCGGAAGTTATAGCAGAAACACGTCAAAATTTCGCTTAATTTTTAAATAAATAAAATTCTAGTTAAAAATTCGAAAAAATAACCCCCAGGTGCACATTCCCGGCCTCCAAGGTATACACGTGCCAAATTTGGTATTTGTAGGTTGAATGGTCTGGCCTGTAGAGCGCCAACATACATACACACACACACACATTGAGCTTTATTATAAGTATAGATATAGATATAGATATAATAATCAATATATTAAAAAAAAATTTAACACGTTTTATTAGTGTATTAATGAGACAAAATTCCTTTTTTATCAAAAATTTGGAAATAAAAAATAAGAGTCAAACTTTAAATAAATCAAAATTGTTACAAAGTTTGTAATTTATTTTAATTTTTAAGATTTTTTTCTTATGGTATTTATAGTGGTTGTATAATTTTCTATGATGGTTTCCTGTTCTTCACGTTTTTACAATTTCCGTTTAGTCTATCAGATTTTTTTATTAGAAAACTTCCTTTCTTTTCAATATACTAATAAAAGTGCTCTTCTTTAATGTTGATTATTTTTTGCTTTTATATCTAATGATATTCAATATTCAAGAAAACACGTAAACATCTTATGCTTATCCAGAAATTGAGCACAATCACCTTGGTGTGACAATAATACAATCAAATTATTAAATTAAATGGATAGACTTCATTTAAGTTTAAATCCATAATCTATTTTCGTTACAAATAAAATTACGTTTTAATTAATAATCCTGATTTCTAAGTGGAATGTAATGCAATATATATAAATATTTATCATTCGACTAGAATAGTAAACATTCTAGTTAACATAGAATAGTTATTCTAATTGTAGTAAATATTTTAATCCTGTTCTAATAAAATTTTCTCACCGTTTAATAGTCTTTATTTTCTTTTTTAATTTAATTAACTTTTCAATAAAAAAGTCTAGATATCAAAACAAAACAATAAAAGCATGAGATTCTGATAGAAATATTTTAACTAAATAGGAACATTTATAAAATATTTTAAAATGTTATGAATATCCAATATTTTTTTTATAATAACATCAATTTATTTAAAATATTGCTTAATTTTTGACAAAAGATATTTATTTTTGCTGCACTGATAAAAAATATGTTTAAAACTTATTATTATTATTATTATTCAATATATTTTATAATCCATATAGCTACAGTTTATGAATTATAAAATGGAATAAAATTTAAATGGAAATTAAAATTTATGGAATTTAAAAATTTATAATTCTTGAATTAATTTCTAGACAGCTCTCTATGAAATCAGTTTTTAGTTAAATTTACATACTAAAAATTTGTAGCTCTCAATTTTTTAACTGTTCTATTACCATTAAGCTCTATACAGATCTTGCTGTACAGAACTAACTATACAGCTTTTCAAAGTTCCAGTGCATTTGAAAAATTGATTACAAAATTCCAAAAATGAATTTAAAAGATTAGCTGAATTAAAAGCTTCCAAACTGAATTAAAAAGTCCAAGAGGAAATATTTATGGTAATTTAAATATTAATAATACAATATCTTTTTAAAAAAAATTACGTGTTTTTTTTTTTTTCGAAAAAAAAAAACAATTGTAAATTGATTTCTTGGAATAATCAATGCACTTACACTTCTTTTTTTGGGGATAGGAACAGTTAATTTTAACAAATGAACAATCTTTATTCACCATTTACTGCACAGAGATAAGTTTGGCCATTATGACTGTATATGAATAATTTCTAACTTTTGTCTTTATTGTGCTGTTAGAAACTGCCCGAGTTCACTGAACTGCCGATAAAAGGAAACCAAGGATAATCCTAATAATAGTTCAAAGGTTTCCGGTTTTAAAAGTGAATCAACCCTAGTTCTGCTAGGATGAATATAAAAATAAATCAAAACGAAACTGATACATCAAAAGAAAGTTCTGCTGAAGGCGATAATTTCCAATAAAATAGCTTTTTAAAAAAACTTTTTTCTACAAGAGTGAGTTATTTTTTAAACATATATTTTATATAATAACAAAAAGTAGCGTGTAATGTCATTCTCTTACATAGAACCTTTAATTTATATGGTACTTCCTGATGACAGTGTGTAAAATGCAGCCTAACAATTCGAATCGATATTTTATTTAAAAAACTGCCAACTAAATAATTGCAATTTTCACTTATATCTAGGAAAGAATTTTTGTTTTATGTATTTTTAAATATTCGAAAAGTTAAACACGTATTATTATTTTGCAATTGGTATAATAATTAAACAGGCAATCTGCGTAAGTCTCGTATCTCTCAGATGAATAGTTCTTTTTTTTTTCTTTTTTTTTTAAGTGGAAGGACAAACTTTCATTGCGTTTAACGTTTTTACTTTTGTAAAGGAAAAGATGTTCTCAAGCTCATAAGAAAATAGGCAGTGCACACGATACCGAATGAAACATTAAATGAATACTAATAACAAATTTGATATCCGAAGTTTCGTTTCGGTGCTTTTTTATTCAAAGATGAGCAACTTCTCGGTCATTCAGGGGTGATGCTAGCTAAATACAGGCAATACGCAATGTCGATCATCATAAGAATACATATGAGATCGTACTGAAGCTTTGTTTCCCATATAAGCGTTCAAAAGCGCTAAAATAATATTGCCGTGAAAAAAAAATGCGAATTTCGGGTTTCCCATGAACTAAAAGAGTTACCTTACCAAAACGCATTGATATGCACGATTTATCAATAAAATGCAATTAAATTATCCATTTTTGAAATGCGTGATTATTGTAGATGGAAAACAGATAGTTTACAAAAATGTCAATCGAAAAAATCGTGGCACCAACACAAACAAAATTCAAAGCTCATCTTCATTAACAAAGACTTATATTAACAGGTAACAAAGGTGAGGTAACAAAGGACATATCTTCTTTACAATTTTACTCCGCAACTGGTCGATCAGTTCAAATGTGTATGTTCAATAACTGATCAGTGAAAAAGAACTGAATTGAAGAAAATATCTATAAAGTAGTGTAAGGACAAATACATCTTTGGTTACCCAGCAAAAATTATTGGTTTGCTTAGAATGTGTCGCTTGATTTTATTAGATTACCATTTATTTATTTTTCATTCTATAATTTCTTCAAAAGCACAAACGACATTAATTTTGCTGATATCGAAGCTCACTTGGTTAAATTTGGTTCTAAGAGAAATGGTTTACCCAACAGAGCATCAACACATTCCCATTCTCTTTTATTATTTAAAGAGATCTTATCTGACATACTAATTTTTTCATTTTTATACTGCCATAGCGATTGTTCTAGAGTCGTAATTAAAGGTTCGTGACTACATGATACGGTACAAAAGTGATTCACCTGTGTATATTTAGTTTACTCTTAAAGTTTGTCTAAGGATTTTTACTTCGTATATATACAGAATACCCAATCTAAGGGCATTTAAATGTGATTTATAATAATAAAAGAACCCAAATTAAAAAATTAGTTATTCAGGCTAGTAAGCGCCATCAACGAGCATTGTTCCGAATTTATTTTTTTAAATCAATTTTTCCAAAGTGTCGAGTATTGATCATTGTTATGGAAAGGTTTTTCAAAATAGCTATTGGCAAAGACAAGATACAATTAAAATGGCTTTTTCTTAGTGAAAGATTTAAGAAAGAAAGAAAATTTTGATAAAATAAAATAACTTTGTTTAATCAGGCTGCAAACCATCTATTAACAAACTGTAATTCTTTTCAGGTCTGTCGATTTCTGAAAGCTGGAGCAACTCAGATCTTTGATGTATCAACTAAGGTACCCTTCGCCTACCTTGGACACAACTGGATTGCTTATGACAACGAACACAGCGTATCTTTTAAAGTAAAACTGTTATTAAAATTCTACAAATAATGTATTAATAGCATAAATTATATGAATTTTCATGAAAGCATTAATTTTGAATAAAAATACATAATTTAAAAATATATACTATTTTTAATAACTAAATTAATTTTTGTTGATGCCGGTGAATGTGGTTTATCTGATAAGAGCCATGACTAAATCGGTGGTTGAATACCAAAAATTCGATAATCCATTTTTTGAGAAAATAAATATTTCTAAGTTGGCGCTTAATAAGCTAGACTGTTTGACCTACAGCAACCAAATTTGGTATATTATATATATACCTAGGAAGATGAAAATGTCCACGTCGGGGCAATTTTTTAAAAGACGTTATATTAATTAAATTTGTAATTAATTTTTGCGTTTTCCCGCAATAACTCCCAAAAATATAATCGCAAAAACAATAAATAAATACAGTATAAAATTTCAAAATTTTAAAAATTATTTTTCTTAAGATACCAGTTTAATAGTCACGCAAATTTTTCATGAAGTTTGGCCATTTAAAAAAATTATAGTCTAATTTTTAATAATTAATTATATTGTTACTCTAAAATTCAAACAATTTTCAATGTTTTATCTATATTTAATAACGTGATTTTCTTCCTTAATTAAAAGCTGATGAAGAAGGATTTTGTTTAATATCTGTGTAAGTTTCAAGACTAATTTTTTTTTTTTAAGTGAAGTTACAATAACGCAAAATTTAGAAGATAAAAGAACAATACATTTACATTTTTAACACTGCTGATGTCATAGGAATAATTTCTATTAGAAATATTCATGCACAAAATGGACAGAGCATATATAAGACAATTAAAGGAACACAACTTTAATATTTAATATTTCACTGTATCCTGAATATGAAGTTATATCTAAACAATTTACTGAAATTAAATATAACCAATATGCTTCAGGAACCAGTTGATCATCAAAGGTGGCTAGTAATAAATTTTAAAAATATCTGTACTTTTTCTCTACAAATATCTTATAAAGATTAAACTTTATATGATATTTTGAATGTGTAAGAATTGAATAGATTGCATTTAGCTATTTCGAAAAGTACAGGACGTAGGTAAACAGATTTCAAACAGTTAGAAATACTTTAGATTTCATTTCGAAATTTGTGACAAAATTTATGAAAGCTGCAAGCCTTAAAAAATAGCATTATTGAAAATGACCAATGAGACAGTTGACTGCAAAAAATAATCAATAATATGGAGTTAACGTTTCAACTTTTTTGTTTCACTAGCCGTCTTTAACAACCAGCTTGTTTTCTAAGGAATACTGATATATATATTCTTTTCTTTTTTCATGTTTGTCCTGATATTCATGGATTCCGTAATAAAATAATTTTATATTTATAATTGCAATATGCACAATTTTAGTAATTTTGCATCTGTTCTGCTTACTGACAACATGAATGTCCGTAATGCAAGCAATAACATTAAAAAGGCATTGTACATTTTACGTCCAATACATTCACTGAAATAGAATATATCTATTCTTCTTGAATTTATTGATTATATTTCTTAATATACTTATTATAACAGTATTTCTTTAATAAACTTCACAGAAAAATTGATGAAATTTAAAAAAGAATATTCCCTATGAGATGATTTTAGCATTCTGTAATGGAAGAGAAAGACATTTAAATGTTTAGATAAACTACGAAAATAATTGAATTTCATCGTAACAATGAAAAATATTATTATAAAAATGATAAATAAAATATTTTTACAAATTTATTTAAACTAGAATAAAAATTAGCCGACAGTAAAATTGGTATCATTAAAAACTGATTTTTGAAATTTTAAGTTGGTATGTAAAAATTATTTTTGTCCGGAATTTACACGTGAGATATCAAAATTTTGATGATTTTCTTACAGATTGAAATTTTAAAAGAATTCGCTCCTAAATGTACATAAAAGCATATATTGGTCCAATTCAGTGTCTAATGATGCCAGTAGACATACATTATTTTTTATTATTAAGACAGATTTTTAATATTGTACTGACAGATTTTATATTTACACTTCATTTCTGAAAAAATGTAGACGAAAGAAGTAGTATTAAATTCCTGGTTATAAATATATTAACTTGGAGTTTCATAGAAACTAATACCTTTTTCCGAGGATTTGGTGAACCCGTGGAAAGGCTTTGGGTTGGAGGGTTCCAAGTTTGAAATTCGATTCCATCAAAGAATCGCAGTGTAAGCAGGTCTAATTTGTTGAAGAAGTATGGGAGACAGTGTGGTTGTTATTCAGATGCCATCCTCATCATTTGACCCCGTTTTAAAATTACAAGGTTCTTACCAAAATAGTCTTCACGTTGCTTTAAAACAGAACGTTAATACTAGGGTATCCCATAAGTTTCTTTCCTATTTCTAATATGAAATGAATACATAATATTTACTGTTTAAGATATTATTTATTTTGTTATATAAGAACCCTTTTGCTCTATTACCTTCTTCAGGAAGCCTCATTATGCCTTCTTTCCAAAATTGTTGTGTTTTGGACAAGAAATAATCCTCGAGATGCGCTTTTATTTCGTTGATGGATTTAACGCGTTTATCACGTTGAGAAATTTTTAAGGACAGGAAGAAGTAATAATCAGATGGAGCGGGATCTCGTGAGTATGCAGGATGCTGTAAAACATCTCAATCGAACTGTAAGAGCTTTTCTCTTACGACTAACGCAATATGTGGTCTCGCGTTGTTATGATGAAAAAAAAACGCCTCGTCAGTTCATTAATTCTGGCATTTTTTTGCTATGGCTACTTTCAGTTGATGACAGTATTTCGTAGAATTTAATTTTTTACCTCGAGGAAGGAGCTCGTAGAAAATTACGTCTTTCCAATCCCACTAAATGGACAAAAGAACTTTTTTGGGGTGTAGTCCCGGCTTTGCAACAGTTGAAAGCCTATTGTACTTACAGCAAGAGCGTTTCCTATGCACATTTTCATATAAAATCCAAGTTTAGTCTCCAGTGATGCCGTCTCCGTGCCGTAAATGTCGCCTTTCGCTACCCATGTTAATGCTTTGGATGAAAGTCTTAAAAGAGATTGTGGCATAGACGGCTAATAGATAAGTCTGCATGCTTACACAAGCAGAGCCAGATAAGGCCATTCATAGCGCGATGAGAAAGAAACTTTTGGGACACCCTAATATAACTAAACGTTTGATAGCTTTTTTCAGTTTAAATTAATACCTCTCTTTTTTTTTTCTTTTGAAGTTATAGGTTATTTAGAGACAAACTAATTTTGAATCGTGATTAGAATAACATTTCACCTATATTCTCAATCTCCAAATTTTTACACCATATCAGCGTCAGGCTTTCAATGCACAACTGCAAATTTAAAGTTACCGGGCCACATACACGACAGATATCGGTGACACTTAAAGCCTCATTACCAGTAATTTTTCTTCTAAGTGAAAAAGCAATGAACAAGAGATTATAATATTTATTCAATTATGCTAGATTATCGGACCCTGGGTCAAAAATCTTTGAATGGTTTTGATGTCAAATGTAAATTTTAAACATACATATTAAAAAACATCCATTAATTTTTAGCTAAATGTTTTTTTTTTTTTTTTTCAGAGCCATTGGGTCAAAGATGAAGGATATGGAGGAATCATGATCTTCAATTTGAATAATGACGATTGGAATGCAACGTGTGACAATTCTACGAAATTTCCTCTTACGCGAGCAGTTACTAAGATGATACTCTAAAGGGAAAAAAATATGGCAGAAAAATCTAAAGGAAATTATTTATTTTTATGTGAATTAAATCTTTTGGACAAATATCTTGAGAAAAATCAATAACTAGGCATAGAATGTGTTTTTATAATTGTGTTTGATGAATCAATGAACTTGTTATAAAATTACATTCAACGATCCTTGCCATTTCAACAGCTTAATTATGACAACATGGAAAGTCCTTGCACGACTGCATTGTCCGAACTTACATTTCGCAAATATTTTAGAGTAACCTGCCAACTATCGACAATTATCATTTTTGAATGAGGTTTAGAAGTGCCAGTATATTTTTTTTTTATGTAGATAATGACAAGATTCTTAAAGAATTCTACTCTAGAATGCGAAAAAAAATCAGTGTATGTTGTTATTTTGTACACTACTAGTCAGAACATGAATATTTTTGTTGTATTGTCGTTACTATATTAATTTATTCAAAGCAGAATACTCACATGTTAATGTTTTATGCATAATGAACAAGAAATGTTTGTGTGTCATTCAAATGCCATGTACTTTTTTTTAATTTGGATATTGTTTTAATAAATTTTACTACTGAAAAAAAGTGTTTCCAAATTACATTTATAATATTCCAAGACTTACATCAATTCTACTAATCATATGACGGTTTTTAAACATATGATTATATATGGATATCACTGTACTTAATTTAAATCGTCTAAACATTTTATTTTATAGAAGGAAAAATAATCTGATTACGCCTTTTAAAATTATTTATGCATACAAAAAGGTCTGTTTAATAAAAAAAAGTCTTTGCATATGAATAAAAACATAATAATTTGTTTTCGCATTTACTTATAACATAACAAAGATGAGTGTGTATTTTTTTTTTTTTTTTATGATGAAAGGTCCAAACCAATTTATGAGGTGTCAAACGCTAGTCAGTACAAATCACACAACGGAAGAAAAAGAAATGAAATGCAGCAAGAATTTGTATTTTTCAAACATTCAGATGAAAATGTGCTACTAATTTGTTTTTATGCCGCAAAGTCCAAAAATTGCCAATTTACAAAAAACAATTAAATGATTTCTGAAATCGAAAAACATTCATTTCAAAAACAAGGTTTTGTTTCTTAAAATCAACATAATTTGATTACAAAGAAATTTTAGATAATTGTGTGGTTAGATAAATATATTTCTGAAATTTTAAGTATAATTTTTTCCTCGCTTTTTAACTGAATCATTCTTTATTGACAAAATACATCAAATAAACTGACTTTTTTTTTTTTCATATAAAAGAGTATGCTTTCAAATACACATTATAGTCTTCTTAAGTATGGTATATAAATTAAACAATTTCCAAATCAGAAATGCTGCATTTTTTTAAATCTTGCCCTTCACTGAATTAAAGAACATATGCGATTACACATACATATTATCACAAAGTTCCACTGTTGTGTAATCATTTCTTCCACTGGAAACACAATAATTCAGGGGAAAAGAGCTGATCAAATTTTGTACAAATGTTCTAATAACTCATTTAAAAAAAAAATTAGCAGATTTTATAAATAAACGTTAATGCCTACAATTACGTCGAATTTTAAAACTGGTTTGTATTCGAATTTGTAATAAACTATGTGAATTAATGTTTTCGTTACACTGTTATCTATATTTTTATCTCTTGACATCAAGTAAAATAAGTAATATACAAAAAAATAAAAATTTTAAAAATGTTTGTTTGTTTTTTTGAAAATGTATTCAATATTTTTTTGTTAACAATTTTGTTTAAAGAAAAGAATATATATATATATTAAATCTATGGATAATATTAAGTATGGAAAATACCACATTTTAAACAATTCTTACTAAATCTATTTAGCTGATCGGAATATCTTTGGGTATCAGTTTTCTTTTCCCGCTATTTTATATATTTTTGTCCAACTTAGGTTAACTTAATATTAGATTTACAAGATGTCTTCACTGTGAAACTGAATTGCTGCACATCGGCAGCATTAATGCATTTCCCTTTTAATCCCTTTCCACGTGTAAATTTTTAAAAATATATATTACATTTTAAATGTTTACACTGACATTTAATTCACATTTTGAAATTTTATTCATTCATGTTTTATATTATATGCATGGTATAGGGTATTTATTCCAATCATTGGCCAATAGCTAATTTCCAAGTCATTAAAAATATACTTCACCCACCGATAGGCATTAAGATTACATGGATAAAAAATTGTCTGATAAGAAAGCAGGTTCTAGCTTTCCTGATAAGCATAGTAATGGTAAATCATATTACATGTCCAATGATGGAATTTACGTTATGAATACAACCAGTTTCCAACCTTCCGCTATCGTAACGACGGTCATTCAGATAGATCCAAATGCTGAAGCAGAGCTAGGACAACTCATTTGTGGCAACGTTTCGTTGCACAAATGTTTCAAATAACAAAACCTACATTTAAAATTATTCAAGTTAATAAATGTGCTGTTGAAAATAGTATGAAGTCTGAATTTTTATAGTCTCTCAGTTTAACTAACTCCACTAAGCATGACTATTGTCATGCTTAGTGAAATATCCTAGATGCACTCATGTTTTAAACAAAACCATTCAATTGTTATGTGACTATGAATTTCTTTAATTTAAATCAAACGTTAGCCATTCAGAGCAAGAGTCAGTCATTGATTGGAGAATTTAAGACGGTTATTGAAATCATTTAAATGAATAATATTCAAAGTTTCATAATTTCGAATTTTTCATGAATGGATAAAGAAGAGAAGTCTGGGGGAATTTTTGATTACAGAATATTTTACAAAATAAGATAAACAAAACTAAAAAATTTTACACACCATAATCTTTTCCCAGCAATATGTATCTTGACTAACATTATAAGATTTAATCATTAATAAAATAATCTTTCTGTTGTTGTTACTTATGGCACTTGCCAAAGTAGCAACAAGCCCGCTGACGAAGTCAGCCATTTAAGCCAAGTTTGTACAGTAGCTTCTGAGGGTAAAGACCCCTGAGCACCGAGGGCAGAAGTCCGACTTCTAGTTCATACAAAGAAGACACTCACACAATCGCTTGCACAACCGCTTTTTACAGGGTAAAGAGCAACCATGCCCGTACCAGGATGCGAACCCGAGACGCCCAGATCACGGGGAAGAGGCGTTATCCCTAGGCCAGAGAACCGGCAAATAATTTTCTTCCAACTGGACTTCCATCAACATAGTTAATGGTTTAGAAAGTAGTTCTAGGTCGATTGGAATGGATACATTAAACTGCGAACAGGCCAGGTTGTCTAATGATTTCTAGGATGTGTGTGTGGAAAAGAAAAGCAGGAAAACTGATCAAGCAAATTTCTTATTCATTTTCTCAACAAAATATTAAATATTTTTATGTTACAAACTCGCAACTATTTCTGTGCAAGACCGGAGATGCCACGTGCACCTTAATGCTCTCAAAAATCTTGCCAAGGCAGAGTAAGGTTTCATATTCGTTCCTGCACGAATATTGAAGTTTTTACATGCAGGAATGATTTGTAGCTCGTCATTGGCATTTTTCAATGCCATACAATTAATCGGTTTCGTAAAATAAAGAAATCACTCGTTTTCAGAAGTAAAAGGGCAAAAATTAGGATGAAAATATTTTGCAATTTGACAAGGGGAAGGAAAAAAAAAAAAAACTGTTAGAAGGGAAGTACATATTTTGTACTTTTCTTCGATTCATGCGTTTCGAGTTCTTGATTGCGATTACTTGCATCACAGTACAAAAACTGAAACAATAATTTGGCACTTGAATCAAAAGATCTTCGGACAAAACTATTATAAATTAATTCTGCAGTAGAGTGGACCTTGAAAAATGAAATCAAAATGTTCACTATCAGATTGTCTTCCATATACAGTGGGTAAAAAAAGTTTCCGTACGAAAGAAAAAATAAAAAAACATAATTTTTAATCTTTGCATTTTATCTTTGTAAATTACTTACTTATGGTTAATATGAATCTTTAAAAGGGAGTTTCATAAAAAATTTCTTTTTACAAAACGCAGCAAATCTTTTTGGAACTTTTAAGATAAATGATAAAGTATCATGCAAAAAAAAAAAAAAAGTTTCCGTACGCAATATGCAAATTCTTCCTGACGTGTTTTACAACTGACTCACAATAAATATTCGAGGTTTGTCGCAGTGAAGAACACTATGTAGCAAACAGTTGTTTAAATCCAGTTAAATGAAAATTCAGAAAGCCATTCGACAGTAAATGATTCGGTTGCGAAAAAATAGATTATCTATGAAAAGAATTAGTGAAATCACTAACAAATCAAAGTCTACAGTGCAATTCATTATTGAAAGATACCGTGAGCTGCAAACATTTGAGGATAGAAATCTATCCGGAAAACCTCCGAGGTTAAATCGCTTGCATAAAAGAAATATCATGCGTAAGGTGCAAGATAATCCGTAGATTAAAGCATCTCAACTGGTAACTGATTTAATGGATTGCAACATTACAATCATGCCTCAAATGTTGAGAAATGTCATTAAAAAAAAAGGTTATAATGGACGTGCGGCACATAAGAAGCATTCTGTAAGTCTCCTCAACAGAAAAAAAAGTGTCCCGAGTTTGCAAAGAAGCATGTAAGCAAGCCTCTCGGCCCTTTTTAGTCATGAATCAAAATTTAATATCCATGGATCAGATGATCGAATTATGGTCTGGAGGGAACCAAAGCAACAGAAGCTAATTAAGAATTTATGTGGGACTGTGAAGCACGGTGGTAGCGGAGTGCTAGAGTCGGAAATTCATGTTTTATATGTGCATGTTGATAAGTGCATGAATCTTGACATTCTAAAACAAAACGTTTTAACCAGTGCAGAAAAACTGTCTCTTGGAACTGCCTTTACATTTCAACAATCCTAAGTACACCTCCAAGATTTGTCTAGAGCGGTGCCTCAATCATGTTAAGCAGCTTCACAGCCCTCCGATTTAAACCCTATAGAGCATTTATGGGAAGAAATCAGACAGTAATTTAAAAAAAATATGACACAAAGAACAAGGTTGAATTCAAAATGGCCATTCAGAACAATATTTCTCCAATAGCAACAACAAAAAAAGAAAAGTGGGAGTGATGTCACAAAGCTTGAAGTAATAAAAGTCAAAAGGAGGGCCTACCGATCATTAAATGTATGTTGGTCAGCATGAAAACAATCTTCCATGTACTATGTAAATACCTCACAGAAACTTTGTTTCTTTTCATTTACATATTTAATTTTCTTCTTCATAATATTCATAAACAAAGAAAACTGTGTTAAAACCAAATTTCAAATTTCCGTCAAAAATTAAACTTTCATTTCCAGCTACGTATGGAAACTTTTTTTTTACCCACTGTATATATTAAAAGAATCAAATAAATCCAAATTTGCATTGGATGTCAAAAATAAAATTTCCGAGTATTGTCAAAATTAAGTGTATTCTGAAAACTGGAAATTAGTTGTAGACCATTTCGATCGAATTGCAACATATTTAGGTATTAATTTTAACAATGATCTAGGTGATTTCCGTATAATTCTGTTCCGTTTGCTTTTTCTCTTTCACTCAGAATTTCTATTTTTCTGTTGTCATTTCTTGCATCGACTGAAGGGGGGGGGGAGATAAACTTGTTCTCAAAGAATGTGATACACTGGAAAAGTTATTGAATTTCATATTCCCTTCTGTTATCAATACTTATTTTTATTTTATTTATCTGCGCGTGCGTGTATGTAATTAGTCGTTTGAATATTATATCTCATATAACATTTTTCAAATAATTTTTACATTGTTTTTTTTAATGCACAGAGGACTGCATACATTATACTTCTGTAATTTTGAATTTTTATAGCAAATGCTATTCTCTGAAAACATATAAATGCTGAGAGTAAAATCTCACTTTTTTTTTTCTTTTCAGTTTGTTAAAAAGTCTCAAAATAACGGTAGGCTAATACTTAACAGAAACTTAATTTTAAATTCGATCATAAAAACTTTACTTAGTATTTCTTACTTCCAATAGCAAGTATCATAGCCACATAAAAATGAATTTAGATAAAGATTTTTAGATTAGGAATAGATAATATTTAAGTCATTGGCTTTCATTTGTTGCATGACTGATAGGTAATGCCAGAGATAAAAATTATTTTTGTTTTCATATCTCTACTACTAATAAAAGAAGAACGCATGTTTGTTAATACTGCAGATTTCCCTTGAAATGGCAATGCACACAAAAATACCACCTCTCCCCCGTTTCAACAAACTAGAAGCCAAAGCTAGATTCCTTATCAACTAAATTAATATTTTTAAATTCCTTAAACAAAAATAATAAGATATATACATATTGATATGACATCAAATGTATATCAATATGACATCAAATAATTCAGCATTTATTGCAAATATGAGCTATATTGTCACAATGAATAATTACAATCAAATACATTAAAAAGAACTAAAGCACATAACAGCTGAAATTTTCTAAAGCTGACTATTTTTTACCTTATGTTTCCATTATCGGCAAAATTTATATATTTTTATTAATTCAGTTTCCAGCAATTTATAATTTTTTTTAATTCTTGCATTTAAGCGATTTCAAATTGAAGTAAAAAAAAGTTTCATCACTATTTTTATTATGTAAATGTGGCAATAGAGATCATACTAAAAACATTAGCATATCTTTCCCACAGTGGCTCAATATGAGAATGGCTCAGTCCATTATAACCGTAGGTGGAGAAAGAGGAAAAATGGGGACTGCAAGCGCGGCATGCGCTAGAGTTTTCAATTTATAGAGATGGGAACCGGTTTTTCAAAATTTCTATTGAACACATATTAATTTTTTCATCGAAATAAAGCGAAATTTAGCTCAGGTAAATTTAAAGGAGATGTACGGAGTCAATGAAATTTAAATGAACCAAAATTATTTCTCAGAGTGCAAGCATAGTAATTTGAGTTACTATCTGTTTAAATTTATTTTAATCTGTTTAAATTAAAGCCATAATCTTTTCTACGTCTTGCAGAGCAAAAGATCCAACACCATAACTATTAGCCAATTCCTCCGTTCGAAATTCAATAAAAGAAAGGACCTTCTTGTAACGGAGTTAGATGTCAGGATGTTCCGCCTCAATACTAGAGATGTTACTAGATTTAGCCTTTGACACAACATCTGTAAATACAGAACCCCCTGATTCAGATCGAGGTAATCTTCCTAACTGTGAAATCACCATCCTTCATGCAATAACTCTTATTTTGTTCAGTAGACCCTTTAGCTCCTTCAAAATGAACTTGTGGGAGCCACTTCTTGAGGAATGGTAAATGCCTCCTGGTCTTAAAGTACACACATCCTTGGAGATGCTTGCGACCCATACCCAGGCATACCTCCTCTCAACAGAATACGATATTCGTGAACTGACTCGACAAAAACGGGTTCCGATTCAAGCGTAAAGCACTAGATATGACGACTCAATTCTAAATTAATTCAAACTACGCGTTCCACTGCAAGGCTGTCGTTTCTTGACTATACAAGTTTCTTTCTGGCTGAAAAGTTTACGCCACACTCATAGCAAACAACGCCTGATGATTCTGATGGATCTTCAATTACGTTATTACTGCTGAATGATCCATATTGTTATCCGCATCCATAGTCCTTATACGTACACTTGGTTCATATCAAAGGAAAAATGGATGAAGGATTTTTCTCCAATTTATACACCAGAACATTCATAATTTGTGCCGGGATAAAAAAAATTTTAAACACAATTACCACGATTCAAAAAAAAAAAAATCGCAACAGCCTTAATTTTCAAACCACAAGTGTAAAAATCTGCATCTCCAGCGAATTCGAAGCAGGAACAAGAAAAACACGTTATCTAAATCGCGTCTGTTTATACCAACCCTGTGTTTTGATTTTCAAATAACAAACACCGCATGCCGATAGCGCAATCTCCATTTTCCCTCTTTCTCCACCTACGGTCATAAATGAATTGAGCCATTCTCATAGGGAGCCACTGTGGGAAAGATAAGCTTGTATTAAAAGCGGTCAAAATTGCAGGTTGAAACACTTAAAAAAATGACGACAGACAATTAATTAAATGCTAATTTGATTTATTTTTCTATCCTCGATCATAAAAAAAGTTATAACGAAATAAAAGTTTCAACCTCACACTATTTTCATTTCCTTTATACTAGACAGGCCATCTATGAAATCAACCAAGATTTTCACTCGTTATAATACATCCTAGGAAAGTTGGAATCCAAAGTTATTCAAGTTAGTTTGGACACATTGTCATACGGACAATTTGGAATCTACTTAAAACATAATACATTTTTATGAAAAATATACTATAAAGCAAAATAATAATCACATATCAAAATATTATTTGCTCTAAATAAAGACAACCTCTCATAGACCAAGTGATTTTTAAAAATAAGTTCATTTTGTTTCTTTTTTTTTATTAATTTAAGTATGATACAAAATTTAACTATGCATTGCGCGTGATATATCGTAGGAGAAGGGGGGGGGGACACCTTCAACCTTTTCATTTAACTAGAAAGAAAGCTTTTAAAATAATCTTTTTATGAAAACAGTTTCTAATTAATTAAAAATTTTCCATTTATTGTCCCCGAACCTCCCTCACTTTTCAAAATATTTAGGAGCAAAGGAAGAAAATCTCTGGATTTCTATACTTTGCAAACTATTTATGAGTTTCACCTTTATTTATATAGCTAGATTTTCACTTCATATAATAAAAGCATCTTTTTATTTCAACTCCTATATGTGTGTGTGTAAGCCTTATTTTATGTGAAGCAGATTGCAGTTTCGAAGAGAGACTTTCGATTTCGTGACGTCGATTTATTTCATCTTGGAGAAGCACGCATTATGTACAAGCAGGAGCGACGAGCACACACAAAACGGCGCAGAAGGAAATGAGGAAAAAGCTCTTGAACATTTTATCCCTGGTCTTATATAACATGAGATATTCATAAGGAAAATATTTCTCCATAGTGCTTATATATAATGAGATTTCGATAGGGATTTTCGCTACACGCGCCAACGAAGCAAGGGAAACACAGGGATATTTCAAAAAAGAATTTGTCACGTCAGCGGTATTTTGTCCCTTCACTCGGAGTGTGGGAAAGTGAGGCTTTTAGCCGATTCAGCAATTTTACAAAGCTTCTCTTGAATTAATTAAATAGAGAAAGTGAAATTGGATCAGGAAATAAGAGAATATTTTAGAGTGAAGTTACTATGGGCTAAATTAAGATAAAACCTTGGAAATTAATAAAATTGAAATTAGAATTTAAAATATTATTACATATTATATATGTGTGTGATTTTTTTTTCAATAAAAACTGAATGACAGCAATGGAGATCCCCCCTATTAAGACTCAAAATAATTAATATTTGCAAATCCAATTTTTGCCACTGCCATCCTATATGTATAAATTCTTTGATAGGTAGGGATACTTTGAAGCCTCCCCATTTACAGGTTATCACCCCCTGCAAATTTTTAGTTATGACAATGATCCTGAAGCACAATATCTATCATGAAAGGTCAGAGTTTGGTACCATGCTTTTGATATTCCGTCAGTCATATTGCAGTCAACTGTGGAAAATATGGTCCTGCACTTAGAGTACACTGTTGAACATGGAGCAGTTTTAATGCTACTTTCTTGCATCAGTGAGCATTTATGAAGCATATTAAATGTTTTTACATCTAATATATTTTATATATGTTAACCTTATTGCTACATAATGGATTTTTTTTGTACTAAAATTGGTTTAATATATGTTAAGTGCATCACTTATTTGTAGTTCAAATTTTATCTCATTTGGACCAATGAAATACATTCTAGAGTATCCTAAGAGGGAGATTTATTTCTTGATAACCTTGTATTTAGGACAATATATATATATATATATGAGGGAAAAGTCAACACTTTATTGTAAGTACACCTCACTAACATCTTTTAGCCAACATTTCTTTAATAGTCAATGAAATTTTGCAGTATATATCAGACAGGATCTTTTTTCCTAGGTTATCATTGCCATGAATTAATTGACATTTTTAAAGTCTGCTTTTGAGCATCACAGCACAACAAGTAGCTTCATTTTGTGTACAATATTCAGGTGAGAAAGAAATTCATGATCTTGAAAACTCTTTTTTAAATGGATATTTCACTGCAGTTTGACAATTTTGCTGGATAGGGTTTGAAGAGATGTACAGCACAAAAAGAATTTCTACTTTCTTCCTGTGGTAGAAAATTCCTACCTTGTGATAAACTGAAGGGAAAAACTGTTAAAAAAGAGTGGGGGAGGGAAGTAGGAAACTGTAGATCCATAAAAGAATCACATTCCTACATAGCTGAACAAGATAATGAAAATTTTTGTTTAATATCTGCATATTATAATTATTCATACACTAAAAGCTATATTGAACTCAGACAATAAGAGGAAACAAAATAAAAAAAATCTTAAAATTGTAACACTTTTGTAGCATATTTTTGCATATAAAATTAGGATATTTATGAAACTTTTAACCAAAAAATAGGCATTCAGTCAGCTTTTATAAAAAAATTGTCTTTCTCAATTATTATCAGTCACTTTTAATCCTTTAAATACCATAAACAGACATTTAAAAAAATTAATCATCAAGTTTTGAGTTTAATATTTAGAATTTAAACTTCAATAAATGTTATCACTAGTTAATACTTTACTATTCACCTTTTAGTATAAATATTATGCAAATATTGTATTTAGTAGCAGTTAATAATGATGAATGAAAAAAAAATCAGTTACTATAATATGTAAATTCACTGCATTACTAAATGAATAAGAGAAATATCGAAGGAATAGTAGAACCATCCCACCTCAATGCCATATTTTAATAATCTGAAGAAATGAAAGACCATTTTAATATCTTTTATTCTATTGTTAATAATCTTTTTATACATGTCAAAACAGACTGTGTCAAGGAAATAGAACTGTTTAGGTACACTGGCTTTATATATATAAATAAATAAATTATAATCAAAGAAATAATTTGGAAAAGAAGAAATTTTATTAAAAATTAACAATAGGCATCATTTCAATTTCTGAAATACTTTAGCTTAATCATATGTTATAAAACATACTTTGTTTAGAAGGAATGTTCTAATCATTCGTTGATGTCCCCAGGAGACCTGTCATGAAACTCAACATATACGAAGTTATAAAATTATTAATTCAAAACAGATTTAGAAGCATCAATATACTTTTCAGAAAAAAAACATGGCATTAATTTTGATTACAGTAAGAATTTTATTTTTCAAATGCAATCAAAATATTTTACAAAAATTAGACAAAAGACTTCAAATAATTATTTCTAAAAGATTGAAAAATTAAAAAACATTTATAAAATTTCAAAATAAAATTACAAAAAGAGGGCACTTTTCTAAAGCAATTTTTGAACATGAATATTTGCAGATAATAGATTAACCTGATGTGGGTAAAAAAATTTTCATGGAGTAGTTAACAAAAAATTTTCAAAATTCTTGAAGGTTAAATGTTTTTTAGTAATAATACTTAAGATTTTTATATAATTAAGCCTGTTTCTAATTTCATACCAGTTACAAAAAACATTTGATTCCATTTAATATGCAGATGAAATTTATCTTCAAAAATAGAATTCTATATATCAGTGGGAATCTAATTAAATTTTAACCATTGAATTTTAATGTCACTATTTGTTATTGACAAAAGATGCATCAAATTCTTAAAATTAAATTTTATGGTCCCATGAAGATTTAGTTTCTTAACTTCACATAATTCTAGATACATTTTATACAGTGATACCTGTGTGCACATCAAAATAAATATGACAAAAGATTTACAAATATGAGAAGTATGATAGAAACTTTTGTGTATAGAAAATATAGACCAAAGAAATAAAATTTACAGATATGAAAAGCATGATTTATAAGATGATATCACTTGTCTTCCCTAAAAAGTGATCAAAATGTCATTTAAAAGGCATATAACTGGATAATTCCTATTTCTTGAAATATGACTTGCATTCAAATAAGATTTCAAATTAAAAAGAATTCAATAACAGTTTATAAAATTCTTTGCATATTTATTGATAGAAAAAACTATATTTTGAATAAATGAAAGTTCTTTAAATCAGGTTTTGTAAAATTCAGTTAATTCATAGATAATTCAACTGTTTTGCCAGAATGATTCTAGATAAAATACTAAAAATATGCAACTAAATTATTATCAAACTATAAATAAGTTCACTTAGAAAAATTCCAAACAATCAGTTGAGTTCTCTTAAAGCATAATTTATCATTATTTCAAGCAAAAATAATCTATTTCTCTCAAATGAATGATACATAACGATTAAATAGCGGTAAGAATTAAAATAAAAACTAAAAGCATTCAAGTTAAGTAGTTCTCAGACAAATTCTTCATAACATTGTTATATTTCAAAAATTCATATATAGCAATTTAATACATGAGAAAAAAGAAAATTCAACTGTCATTAATTAATTTAAAAGTATTCATTTTAATACTGTAGGATTTTTTTTTAGTTATTTAAATTAGTTAGTTGGTTAGAAATTTTAGGAACAATTATTGGTAACTTGCTAAACATAATTCTATCACCAATTTCTTTCTTTCATCCATTTTATAAAGCTTACGTTAGAAAAGACATAAAAAAAATTAATACTAATGAACACAGCTTACTTTTATTGAAACTTAAGTAACTTATCTTAACATATTGACTAAAATTGTATTAAAACAATCATAAATCATAGATCAAGACATGTCAAAGTAACAAAAAAAAAGTATTTAAATCAAAAACTAGTTCCTAATTCTCACCATAATTGTCAAATTATTTGCTGGAATAAAAAAAGTTGTTAACACACAACAGAAGCATAAAAATAAACAACACAATCATGGAATGGATTTTATTATACATGAATGAACTACACAAGATGGTAACTTAAAAATGAAAACAATCATGATGGACAAATGCTCAAGAATTGTATATACATAAAAGGCAATAAATCAACTCATTCTAAATTATACCATTTAACTGAATGGGGAGTCAGTAGTAGCAGTCATTAAAGAGCCCAAGACTTGCAGCTATTAATCTAAAAAAACTAAACAAAATAAAACTAAAAAGGTAATCTGGGAATGTTTGATTTTGCTGATATCTGTTTTCTGATCTAGTCCCTGGTAAGTAAGAGAAAGCATGAAAAACAGATAAAATGTACAAAGTATTCAATTTGCACTATTTTCAGAAGAATAATAAGATACACTATGACATTCTGTTACTTTTTCCAAAAGCATTATTCATTTTGAGCACACAACATGACATAATGGATAAAACTTCATATTCATAGGACAGCATCAGATGACAAAAATGAAATTTATATCAGCAAGGTTCTCTGCAAAAGAACACAACAAAAAATTGCATATTTCATACACATAATTTAAAACAAAATACCTATAAGGGAAGGAGATTAGTCAATTACTGGTGAGCAATCCATTTGTTAAACGTGCGACCCTACTTACCACATCTTACCTTAACAGATAGAAATAGGCTCCCAGAAAGATCTGGAACGCCTTGTGCAAAGGATACCAGAAGGAGCTTTAATTTTGAGTTGGCCCTAAGCAATGCCATCAATTGTAATTGATCATCTGTAGTATAATACAAGCCTCATCAGAACAAAAAAAGCAACCAAAATAAATGAACTACCAATAATGAATCACAGAAAAAAAGAGAAAAGAAAATCCATCAAACCTTTTTTCAGAACAAGGACAAATGACAAGGAATTAGTTCAGAAAAAAAATTGTCACAGAAATCACATGAATGTCAACATTCCAATATATAATATAATCTGAAGAGCAGATTAAAATTATATTAAAAGTTTAAAAAAAGCAAGCTAAATATTGACAAAGTAGATACCTTAAGTACAATATCATACAAAGAAAAAACAACCAACTTTACAACCACCAATAAAACATTTCATGCAATGATATCTAAAACTCAAAAAAAAATATTTATACCTTGATCAATATATATCAAAAGTATATCCAAAAATACAATAATGAAAATAGAAAAGACTTAATACAAACATAATAAATAATTATAAAGCCTAAAATTTATCATAGAGTGAAAAAGGACTCAAAACAAAATTAGATAACAAAAAAAAAGAAACCACTATTAGCCATATTAAATAACATTAAGAATCTTCATAAAATACATATATATCATGAAAATTAATAGAAAACATTTTTTTAAAAAAAAATGCAGTTAAAATATATTGTTTGATCAAATACAAAGAATAACTGTCACAATAAAAAAAATTTCACAAGTAAAAAAAAAAAAAAAAAAAAAAAAAAAAAAAAAAATACTTACAAATGAAACTTAAAAATTGTCTTGACAAATCAAAATCTTACCCATTAGAACAGCCAATAAAAAAAGTACAAGAAAAGAAAACTATCTTGAAACGCAAGTATCTTGTCAGAACCAGAAAAAAAAAAAAAAATCCACTTACAACTATTAATCAACCAAATGAAAGTCTCCCCATTCAAACCAGAATTCAAAATTGGAAAGTTCAGAGAAGAGTAAAAATTACTAAATAACTAACAATTTGTACTATAAGTCATATAAAACATTTCTATTGTCCATAGAAAAGTACTTGATTTTTTTCCCATCAAACCTTTTGTTACATTAACTACTTCTTTAATATTTTATAGATTTATTTTACCTTCTGTATTAAAATATACACAATATGGATGATGAAAAATGTAATTATAATCTATTCAGCTTTCAAACCAAAATACAAAATAAAAATAAAAAATATTTCAAAATTATATAATAAAGCCCAGTTTCTTGAATATTAAAATAATTCAAATTCCAGAAATTTCTTGGTAACAACATTGCAAAAAGAACAATTTCGTTAGATCAAATATAAAATTACATAAGAAACCAATGACTAATCAATACATATAGTAGAATCAATACTACAGTTTTAAAATTTAAAGCAAAAGATATATTTTTAACACATTTTTAATTAAAATAAGTAGAATTTTGATTAAGAAATAGTATTACAAACAGCATCAGGTAGTTTTTTTTAATGAAAGAATTGTTAAAGTGTACAAATAGTGCACAAATCTTGTAATTTTAATATGCATAAAATACAGAAATTAGAAGAATATTTTCAAATAATTCAACATACATAGCCATAATATTTATAGCAAAATATATAGCATATTTATATATACTAGAAGCAGATGGGAGGAGGACCAAAATTTACCAATAATCTTTAATTTATACCATACACGTAATAAGAAAGAAACTGCAGAATTATTTTTCAATGTAGGATTATTATAATTAGAAAAATTAGAAATTCAAATTAAATATTGATTACATCATTATTTCTGCAAGTAAAACAATTATAGATTTATTAGTTGAGTGAGTTTTTATCCACTAAATAAATTTAGAAGAAATAAAATAGAAAATAGTTATTAATTAATGATCCTTAAAAAATGCTTATAAATTTCATTTTTGATTTTAACAAACATATATAGCACATGACAATACAAAAAATAAATAAATATTGAAAAATAAAGTAATATTTATATACCAGAAATGAAACTATAATATAGATCTCAAATGTATATTGTAACTAAGCAAAATTTTCTTATATACATTTAAAAAACATCTTTTAGAATTAAATAACTATATGTCTATCATCACCCAAAGAAGAAACTTCAGGAAAATAGAGATAGTCTAGAGGATGATTATATCAAATTTATCATTTATGCATTTTTGATTATATCAAATGAGGATGATTATATCAAATTATGCATTTTTTTTAAAGATTTGAATTCACTTTTTCTTTTAATGCACTATTTCCCAAATAAGTATTAATAAAGAATTAATAAAAATAAATTCAATACTAATAAAAAAAAATAACGAGAAAGAGGAAAGCATCATTTTTTATAAAGGAAAAAAAATTCATAATTTAGCCACTAATAATTGACTAAACCCTAATTATTTGAGAACATTTAAAAATTGCTATTAAATGTCTGGAAAAATTTGAGAAGGAAAATAATAATAATAAAGAACTTTTTTTTAAAAAAATTCTGAACATTCATACTAAATGAAAATTTTTGTTTTAAGTGTAGAGCAAGATTATATTTACTGCCCACTCCCTCAATTTATAAAATGTGAAATTCCAAAAGTTAAGAATTCCCCATTTTCTTAAAATAAACAGAACATTATCTTTTAAAAATTGAATATTCAAGCAAATGTCTTATAAATAGACTTGAAGAAGAGATGAAACACATTTTTGTCATGTATATATTAATGAGCAGTGAAAAACACTATTAAGATCATAAAATCAAATTAAAGATACTTACATTTTTATTGTGGAGCTGCAGCAGTAAATGACTGTTGCCCATAATTTGGGTAATTATATCCCACAAATGCATTAGGTTGTTGTTGCCCAAAGGGTTGGGCAAAAGGTGTAGGCCACTGCCCCTGATGCCCAGTTGGTGGAAATGGTTGAGGATGACCAGGAGGCGCAGGAACCCCTGTAGGAGCAGGGGGCTGCTGAGCCCCACTTGGTGGCTGCTGTACTGGAGGAGCAGCAGGAGGAACAGAAGCTGGAGGAGGTTGAGCTGGTGGAGCAGCAGGTTGTGGAGTAGGCTGAGGAGCAGCTGCTGGAGCAGGAGCTGTTGTTGTTGGCTGTCCTTGTGGGAAAGTTTGTCCAGTCTAAGGAAAAATAAATATAAGAATATAGTAAATTCAAAGCATTCAAAAACATTTACCACTCAATTTCTCAGGTAAAATTTTGAAAGAAAAAATTCTTGAAAATATTTATTTTCAATTGGAAGACAGAATGAGTAGTGACAACACTCCAAGAATATTTGAGAAATACACAAAATAATGAAACACTGATTTATATCACACTGCAATATTCCTTTAAATTAATACTTTAAGTATTACAACTATTTTCTGCAATGCACAACTATCTTTCAGTTTATGTATATTCTTTATATAGAGGGTACTGGTTATTACCTATATGCTAACAATTATTCACTGAAGGTATCATATTAGTCAATAAAATTTAACTGTTTGCCAGGGACATGCAATTGAGCCTAAGCTTTGCCAATGGCATGCAGTTTATACAGAGTATGCAATAGAATTACTAAAGACTAAATTGATCATGTATGAATTCCTTTTATTTGACAATAGCAAATAACATAATCACTCTCTCACATGTTATGAGATCAACTAATAGCCAATAATGTGCTAATGTTTGATAATCATGCAAAAATTTCAGACAATTACTAGGAAAGCTGCAATCTTTCAGGAGAAAAAAGTGCTAAAATAATATTTTCTGCTTACAGGGATGCATTATTTTTTCTTTCTAAACAAGGAACAAACACACATAGCACTAGATCTGTTCAACTATAACTGAATATTTTTGTACCAGTTATTATTTATATCATAAACATAGTTTGTATATATACGTGCATATGTGTAACTCACGCACATGTCCTCATTTTGGAATAAGTGCAATTTCAAAAAATCATTATAAACATTATACAAAGGGTGTTCGAATGAAAAGATACAAAACGACTATGTGGGTATAAATGAAGACTTTATTCAAAATATACACAATAGGCCTGAGCACAACGATCCCATTGATTGACGAGCCGAAGGATTCCTTGTTCCCAGAATTCCTGTGGCAGTGACCAGACCCAGCCTTTCACAGCGTCCTTGAGTTCGCCATCCAAGGTCTGCCACTTGTTGAATTCCTCAAGTCAATGTGTACTGTGAGACATTCCAACGACTATGCAGGTCCACCAAGACCGGGGCTACTCACGAAGGGTGTGGCTCTGCTCCATGATAATGCATGTCCACTCGTCTCCAGGGTCACACATGCAAACTGACCAAGTTCAAGTGAAAGCAGCTCAACCATCCGCCCTACAGCATGGATATATCGCCCTGCAATTTTCACATGTTTGGACACCTGAAAAAACATCTGAAAGGAAAGAGCTCAAGGACATTGTGGTCTGGGTCTCGTCACGACCACAGGAATTCTGAGAAGGAATCCTTCGGCTCGTTAATCAATGGAATCGTTGAGCTCAGGCCTATAGTGTACACTTCAAATAAAGTCTTCATTTATACCCACAGTGTTGTTTCGTTCCTTTTCATTTGAGCACCCCTTGTACATGACACATAAAACATATCAAGTTTTAAAAGATACCTCTTAACTCCACCCCTCAAATAAATTTTTTTGAGTTATTTTTTATTTTCAAAAGTAAAATTAAGTTACTTTATAACTAAAAAAAATGAACATCCTCTTATATTCCACCAGGTCTTATGAGCTTCAATTTATAACAATGCAAACAAGAATTTTCAAAGAAACATTTAATTTTTAAATGACTGCATGTGAAAAGAATTTTCATTTATTTTTTAACTAATCTGTAATTACTCTTAACACTTTAGCAAATCATATTACACCCTAATCTTTTTCAGGCATTTCATATGTGTAATGAGAAGATGGATTGCTTATGACAATAAATAAGAATAATAACTCAAGAGGCGGTTGAAGAAGATTGCAGATCTCGGCTCGTAAAAGAATTTTCTGTTTCATCTAATATGTATAAACCTTTTGCCTTTTTCTCCAATTTAGGTTTTTTTTGTTTATCTTGCTTATAGCCTATAGAATTAATACAAACCAAGAAATTTCAATGCTTTATTAGCCATTATTTTTATAATCAAATAAAATTATGTTTGATATAACATCAGATTAAAAATTATGAATGAATTAACTACAATACTATTTTATACATAAAATTACCCACATATCAACCCCAAATACCACTGCTTTTCAATTCCTACTATTAGTTCACCCTCTCCCTATATATATATTTATATATCTTGTTCAAATTTTCAATCCTTAATAAAATACTTTTTATTCATCCATTCAAATTCAAATACACTTTTTTAAACTTGTAGTGGATGACACTTGATATTAATATAGCTTTTTCAAATATTAATACAGTAAATAAATTTAATTTTTAATACCTGAAATAGAGTTTTGGCTTTTGCAGTGAAAATTGAAATCAACAGGCAATAGCTCAATTGATAAAATGCAAGGATTTCAGTATTTTTCACATGAAGGTGAAGAATGCAAGTTCAATTCTTGCGAGAATCAACGATTTTTTATACTTAATTTTTTGATAATTATTTAATAAAAACTAACTAAAATAAAATTTTTCTTTGTTTACATAAGTAGGATTTGAATTAAAATTTTTTTTTTTATATTACTTGTTTAAGATGTCTTTGAAATGCAAAAGCATTTAAGCATAAGAGAGCATTAAAAAAAAATTTTTTTTTCAAATTCAATAAAGGAGCGATTTATATATTGCTGATAATGGATACTCATACAAGCTTTAATCAGTGTAGATTAAGGTAATCTGAAAAAAGATATACTATAAAAAAGTATAAAATTAGCAGTAAACATGGTTTAGCAGGAGAAAAAAAAAATAGAAATAAATTAATTGAAATTAAATAGAAGTCATATTTATAAAAAAACTAATCATATTTTCTCTAAAAAATATTTAGTTTCTAAATAAACTTCTACCAAGGAAATTGTATACAGTAAACAATAGTCATAGTAAGAAAATATAACTATATCAATAATTCTTTTAGAACATTTGAAAGTATTTAAAAGAATCTACTTTAAAAAGATGAAGGAAATTTTTACATGACCATAACCAAGTACACATTCATATTGGCCAAGTAATAGAATTCCTTTTGGTTTCAGACAAAATAAAATTGAAAAGAATTTACTCCTTATGAATGAATATAAGCCCTAATGGATTCAGATAAGTTGACAAATCATAAATATCAAAATCCTATAAATAAAAAAAAATCTGTATACATATGTGAAATACGAAAAAAATATGTATTCCAGCATTTTTTTTAAAAAGAAAATATGGATTTTCATTAAGATATAATTCGATACATTGAATAAAATTTCCATATAACAAATAATAATAAATTGTGGAAAAATTATGTTGATCAACTGATATTTCCAAAATTTTCATTTGGGTTGTTGTTAGCTACATTCATCAGCTTATCACTCTTCTTATCATTATAAACTTCAAAAGGTACATTACTATGTTTAACAATTCTTGTTTGAGAATGCTGTGGGATTACAGTATCAGCATGATCAATCAGAATGGTGCATGATTCATGAGAAACAAGGAAAGCAATGTGGATGCTGAAGAGGTGTGCAAAGAATTTACAAAGGACATAGGATATTTCTAACAATTCTTGTTTCAGAACGCTGTGGGATTACAGTATCAGCATGATCACTCAGAATGGTGCATGATTCATCATAAACAAAAATTGCATTATGGATACAAAAGAGATATGCAATAAATTATGGATGGTACATCCATATTTTAATAATTTTTGTTTCAGAACGCTGTGGGATTACAGTATCAGCATGATCACTCAGAATGGTGCATGATTC